>JASAMZ010002850.1:0-17686 GCA_030248115.1 Linhomoeus sp. GSCO2_2
AAAGACTAACATATTATGAAGTGCCCTCTCATCTGCTGTTTATCGACTGCCTGACAAGCATAGCTACCGAAATGACTCACTAATTATCCAAGGGTATTCGTACTCTAGTTTCTAACTCGTAAGGAACGATTCCTGCTACTGTAAACGGAGATTATGCGATGGCAATCTAGCGCAGAATACACACCCAATGCATATAAACGCACACCTCAATGAACTGTGCTCCCATGTGTAGGACGGCGTCGCGTATTTTGCTCTCTGTGGCGGGCATGGGATGCTCTCTGGCGATGGCAAACACTCTCTTGCCCTTGCGGGGACTGTCGGGCGGACACTGCGGCGACGACGACGAGTCGCTTCCACTCTCCTTCTCTGAAGGCCACCGGTAGCGTGTACAAAGGCGTTTCAGGCCATAGGTTCCTACCAGATTGGGTCCGGGGGGGGGGGGGTCAACTGAGGGTCGAGGGGGGGTGGGTCATCCTGAACCGGATTCAGTTTCCGGATGGCCATTTTGAAATGGTAGGGGGGTCTATTACTGAAGGAAATTTGGCATTTTTTGCTTCAAAAAGCACAGAAAAACGTGTATTTTGCTCATTTAGTACTGCAAATATACACACAAACGCTATTTACTAACTTCAAAACGGCCGAAATACATATGGAAACAACAAAATAGCGCCGCAGGCGAAATTTTTTTGGTTTTTTGGGGCTTGAAAGGGGGGGGGGTCTCTCCTGATCCGGAATTCTGTTCCGGATGGCCAAGTCTGGGGGGAGGGTCATCCGGAACTTCGTCCGGATCGGTCGGAGGTGGGAGGGGGGTAACCCCCCCCCAAACCCCCCCCAAAGGAACCTATGTTTCAGGCGTCTGACTAGGCCGATTAGTGTTCAGTCGCATCTAGTGGATCTTTGCACTCGGCCTTGCAATGTGCACACCTATTCAAGGTGCCCTACATAGCTACGCACGTGTGCAACAGAGCTCACCGGGAGAGGAGAAGTAGGCGTCGATGGGTCTCATCTTGTGGACTTTCCTGTAGTCGAAGAAGGCGCTCTCCTGGGGGCAGAATGCCAGCTGTCTCGCCGCCTCCCTCGCCTCCTCCTCCTTCTCTAGTCGCAACACCAGACACTCCCTGCCTCCCTCCAACTCCACCTGATACACAGCGGTGGAAATTACGGTTGCGTAGCGTAGCACCACAATGGATTGTCAGATTCTCACCAAACACTAGGTACACTTCGAAATCTTCGCTCATTTCCACACCTGGACTGTGCCGGAGGCGACGCTGACGGAGACTTTGCTCGCTTTGCTCAAGTCGAAGACCGATTCCTCTTTCTCGCTGTCGCCAGACTCCTTTGCCGACGGCCCACTGTCATCCGGTAGCATCCGTTTGCCCTGCTGAGTGGCAGACGCGCTGCCGCCGCCGATCACTGCAGAAGACGACGACTGGACGTGCAGAAGGCGCCGATTCTCGTCCACTCGCCAGCTGCCGGGACGCCAAACGCCCTTCGGGTCGCGGTACTGGCCGCGCAGTTCACGGGCGACTCCGCCTTTCGTCTCCATCGACCACGAAGACATCTCGTTTCTCAAGATTTCTCCCGTTCTTCGCAACTGCAACCTTCCTTTCAAATGCGTAAACGAAGCGATGCGATTAGGTCAGCCCGCGTTCCGAAGCACCGTATGCAACTTCTTCATCGTTGGCATTTCAAACTTTTGAACGTTTGGAACGCACAAAACTGTCAGGCTATAAAACACCTAACAAGGGAAACGTGCAGGAGAGCCTGCAGTGAAGCACTCCGACCAGAACGGGAGAAAGCAGACCGCTACTCACTTATCATGAGAAATAAGGCCGATTTGCGCCCAAAGATTCTCCACAAATCCCGCCGGCGCGCGAGTTTCAGAGTACGCACACTCCCTCCACCTACAAGGACTGGCGCGCAGTAGAACTCCACCGAAATCCTGTAGACCAGGCCGAATTGAGCCCAAAATGCGCCACTTCGCTTCGATTCAACCAGTAGCCGGTAGCTAAGAATCAGGGCTGCGCCAATCGTAGACTCGCCTTCCCATTTTGGACGGGAAGAATTGACAATTCATGCGCAAATGCTTACTTTACCACGCCGTCTTTTCGCACTGCATTTCCTTCAATTGTGAAGTTTGAATGCGCGCGCAAATTTAAGTTACAACATAGTTTGAGGAGAGTACGGTAAAAGTTGCATACAAATTTGAACTTCGGCATTAGGAAAGTAACTGTTTGAAGGCAAAAATCGACACAAAATGGAGAAACCGATAGCAAATTCGCGTTCCTCGCCGCGAAATACCCCAGAATCGACACTTCAACCGTACAATTACCACACTTTCAGTTTCGTCAACGTAGGGCTACGGTAGGTCGATTTTCGACCAAAACTCGCCAATCTTAATCCGAAACGCTAAAATAACGCCAGATTCGGCATCAGCGACCTCGAAAGCACCGGGATCGACTCCAACATTGATTTTGACCACCCGGGTGAAAATTCGAATTTTGGACGCGGCTGGGGTACGGTAACCGAAGAAATATTTTTACAACTCGATTCCTGATCAGTTTTCAACAGGGAATCACGTGGTGCAGTCCATTTGGCCGTAAATCAACGCAATCGAGCGCCAAAACGGCCGAAAGTCAAAAATTGGAATTTTCGACCCCCGACAGAGACCCGTTGCGACAGCAGAACTCAAGATTCCCTTGGCGGATTTCGGCGATTTTGGTCTTAAACGAAAGAGAACATGTTAATCTTGCCGATTTGAGATATCTGGCCCGATCCAACAACTCTCTGATTTACTAGGATTTTTGAAAGGCAAATTTTTGTCAAAAAACCACTTTCGGCTACCGTAACCCGAGAACGCGTCGGCCGATTGGCTTGGGATTTTTTTTTCCGCAAAAGCTCTCGTAGAGGACTACAACATGTCTAAAGAAAATCTAAATCGGTCCATGATTCCAAAAAGTAGCCTTAGGGGAACACCCTCTCAGTAAGTAAAAATTCAAATTTTTGAATTTTTCTCAAAATTTTTCCACCACGCGAAAAAAACGAAGGCCCGAGCACCCCTACTATCCCTCGAGAGCTATCGATTAAAAAAAACCCCGTCCAAATCGGATGAGAAATGAAGCACGAAAGTGAGTGGCAAAAGTTTTGATCGGTAGCAGCTTCACTATAGCACTCCGCCCCTTTTGGGGTCGGAGTGCTAAAAAGCGTCAGTCCAAGTTTTCCCCCCCAGTGCAACATTGGAAGTAACTCGTATATTCGGCACAATCGAAGTATAGCATCTGCTTGCTAAGAAAGTCGCAATTCGCAGTCAAATACGCCTGTGTATAATGTTTGTCAACCATCCCGCTTCGTTTGAAATTATCTTGCTACAGTAACCGATTCAAAAGTTCAAAAAGAACGGACGACTACAGTATCATTGTCAATAATCGTAGTACAGCAGGTCGGGTAACACTACCTACCTAATCGGCCAAACGCCGCGACTGTACCTAAGGCTCGTCTAGTTTATTCCAAATTATCACAGGAAGCTTGGTCGATTGTGAACGGAATGGGTTGAGCTAAAGAGGTATCACACGCGGTCTAGTGGAGTGGCGTACTTTCTATTGTAGCAGTAGTAGTGGACCAGCTGGCCATTGGGGTAGCGAGCGAAGGCGCTGAAAGGTAACATACTTGGAACTTCTATCTTCTCGGTCTGTGTCAACACGGCACAAATAACACCACAGTCGATCTTAGCTCGGCTCGTTCGTCGTCATTGTTGTTGTTTTGTTGGGGGCAACGTGAGGAGGCTATGTGTCTTTGCAGCCCATTTCCATAGGTGCAGGCGGGGGGGGGGGGGACGGGGGGGGGGGAACCCCTCCCCCCCCCTCTGGCCCTGGCCTCTAGTGAACTTTTCACTGATACTCCCCCCCCCCCTGGCATCCGATATTCGGAAAAAAATCCGGAAATTTCGGAAATTTTCTTGTATTTTTGGTAGTTTTTGGTCCTATTTTGTCCAAATTTTCGCCTGCGGCGCTATATTTCGTCTATTTATGCACAAATTAGCGTGTTTTTGACCAAAATAAGGCTATTTTTTGCGTTTTTTTGGCCATTCTATGAAGCTGTTCACTGGTCCCGGGACCCCCCCCCCCCTCTCAAAAATTTTCCTTAACTAGAACCCCCCCCCCCCCCCCCCCCCCCCCTGGCCTCCGGGTGGCCTGCACCTATGCCCATTTCGCATACCCTCAGGTTGTTCAATTCACTACGGTGAGTGTTCTACCGTGGAACTCAAGTGGGGTTTCACAGGCGGACTAAGGTGATAGGGTGAAACCTGTTGGTGATGCGCTTGCCGCAGTGCGGGCACTGGCTGGAGTGGTCGACGACCACCTTGACCGACTCCCTGCCCATTCTCTGGGCGTTGGCGCGCAGTTTGGCCGCTCTGCAGAGGCCGACGTTGAGGTCGACGTCCCGGCGACGATTGGCCGCCTGCTGCAGCACCGACTCCAGCGCCAGCCACAGCCCTCCCACGCCCACGCCCTCGCCCAGCAGCTCCACCGCTTGCACTGCAACGCGCGTCAGTGAGACGCCACTACAGAACCAAGCGAAATGTTTCAGAGACGGTGAAAGGAGAGGCGTGTACCAGTGGCGGATCCAGGATTTTGGAATGGGGGGGGGGCGGAATTTTTGAGGCCACAGGGGGGGACCAAGATGCTATAAAAGCACATAAAAAATTTGCGCCGCAGGCGAAAATTTTTGCCGATTTTGGCCTATGTTGGCACAAAAATGCTTTAAAATAGCGCCGCAGGCAAAAATGTTGGCCAATTTTGGCCTATATTGGTACAAAAGTGCTATAAAATAGCGCCGCAGGCAAAAATTTTGGCCGATTTTGGCCTATTTTGGTACAAAAGCGCTATAAAATAGCGCCGCAGGCGAAAATTTTGGCCGATTTTGGCCTATTTTGGTACAAAAGTGCTATAAAATAGCGCCGCAGACGAAAATTTTTTGCTCTGGATGTGCTGCCGCGCAATATTTTTTTTCTCGGGAGGGGGAATGGGGGGGGGGGCGGTTTGGCCGAATGGGGGGGGGGGGCGGACGCACAACCGCCCCCCCCCCCCCCCCCTGGATCCGCTACTGGCGTGTACACCATTCGTCAATCGAGCGTTGGTATCATCAAGCAGCAACCAACCGGTGTCGATCTTGTCGGCGTAGTCGCGCAGCACCTTGAGCGCCTGGGGCAAGTTGGGCTTGCGCGACGCCGCCGCAGCGCTCCCACTGTTGTTGCTGGCCACCGAAGGGCGCATGGCAGTAGAGGATGGTCTGGCGTAGAGACGGAAGAGCAGCAGGAACACCTGGGAGTCCTGGGCGTCGTTGAGGCTGTAGTGCTTGAGGCAGTAGCGCTCCGCCTGCCCGTAGTCGTGCAGCACCTCCACGTAGATGCCCAGCGCCTTCTCGTGCTCACGCTGACGACCCAGCAGTAAAGCCCTCTCCCGATACATGCCTGAAAGCAGAAACAAAAGCTCGACAAACTAAACAAACGGAATTAAAACGGCTGCTTGTCTATCAAATGAAACCATCTGAAGAAATCCATCTTACCGTTAGCAGGCAACATATGGAGGAGAGGCTCGGCTCTGTACCAGGCGGAATAATCCAGAAAGAACAGCAGCTTGGTGCGCAACTCTCCCAGCTCCCCTGGTTCCTCGCCAGCCGGTGGCATTACACCACCTGAAACAAACGCTGCTAACACTTGACCACGTGAAGGCGGCTCAAAACAAAACGCGCATCAAATAGCCACTTTTAGTTGGTCCATACCCTCAGGAAGCAACTGAATCAGCTCGTCCAGTCGTTTCTTGACTTCCACGAGATAGCGCCCTGCCAACTCATCGTGGTACTTCGTCTCCAGCTCTCCCCATTGGAAGACTATGTGCTCCTGGAAGCGCAATCTGTTTCACTCCACCCAACGTTAGGTGCAAACCGAAGCATCTCACCAGATAAGGCACGACGGCCGAGTGACAGTTTCTCAGCAGGAAGTTGAACACCTTATTCCGGTCAAGGCTTCTCGTTTGGTCGCAGTCCTCTGTGAAAATCTGAATCAATAATCCGGTACTAGCGAATGCTCTAATTGCTGGCAACCGTAGCTCACTTTCAGGCCTTGTTTCGGGTCATCCTTCAGAACCCAAGTAGCATGTTGGAGAATCACGTCGATGTGCTCATCGCCTAGAATACACCGTGACATCAAGCAATTAAGAGCACTGCTCTTGTGGTATGAAGCGAGCATGAAACGCCGCAGTCTCACCCAAGTTGTTCAAATAATGGATTGTCCTCTCCAGGCCCTTCAACGGGGAACCCTTGGTCTTGGCATGTGTTTTCAGCAGTTCCAACGCTGAAAATGTTCAGGGCGGCGATTACAGAGTCGCTCACAACCGACTGTCTTCACTTCCGCAGGCTTGTGTGGATCACGTGTGAGAGCGCAAAGACAACCTTGCTTGTGCATCTCCTTTCTCTCGTAGAAGATGAAGAGCTCGTTGAACTTCTTCTTCTTGGTCAGCAACGCGATTGTCCTGGTGGTGTTGCAGCAGTTGTCCTTCAGTCTCAACAGGTGGACCACCAGCAAATCATTCGTCTGAATCAATGAATGAATGGGCCCATCCATCGATCGCATGTGAAGCTACAACTGTTTCACTCGGCAGACCTCGAGGTAGCACTCCAGCAGCACCGTGTCCACGATCTGGAGCAGGTTGAGATTCTGTGCCATATTCTCCTCGTCCCAGGGCGGGACCTCCTCCAGTCTCTTCTTGGCCTCGTCGTCCAGACCTTCTCGGCTGCTGCTCGCCTCCCTCATGCCCCTCTGCACCTTGATCGCGTTCGAGATGCGCCCGCGCGTCTGAGAAGGGCGAGGGGCTACACGGTATGGCAGCGACAGCGTACAAAAGACCACTGAACACTAAAGCGTGACCACTGACACCACTGAAGCGGACCACTGGCACCACTACTGACACCACTGAAGCGGACCACTGGCACCACTAAAGCGGAGCACTGACACAGCTGAAGCGGACCACTGACACCACTGTAGCGGACCACTGACAGAACTGAAGCGGACCACTGACACCACTGTAGCGGACCACTGACAGAACTGAAGCGGACCACTGACACCACTGAAGCGGACCACTGGCACCACTACTGACACCACTGAAGCTGACCACTGACACAACTGAAGCGGACCACCGCCACCACTGAAGCGGACCACTGACACTACTGAAGCGTCATTCTGACCTCTGAGAGGAAGGAGGCGAGCGCCTTCAGGCCGCGAACCGTGTCCTCCTTGGTGAAGTAGGTGGGCAGCTTCCCAGGGAACATGTGAAGTATGTTCTTGCGGATGTCTTCTGGCAACAGACCAGGGAAAAGGCCGATCACGTAGAGCACCTCTGAAATAACTGCTGCCGTATCATCTGCAGTAGCCGACTGACATCGAACTGAGAATCTGACCTGAATCAATGTCCCTGCAGAGCTCGAAGGCCTCATCGAACTTCCTCTGACAGAACAGCGAAAAGGATTGCAAGTGCTTGATCTCCTGGACTCGCTTTCGACGATCGCTTGGAGAATCAGTCTCAACGCGCTCCTGTAAGAATACACCCGATAGTGCTAGGACACCCCACATAAACATGAAAAGTGGGACAAGTGAAACGCATTGCCGACCGCCAGCAGAGCGGCCAGTTCGTACTTCTCCACTTTGATGAGATGCTGAATGTTGGCCTTCATGGAGAGGGCCGTGCTGAGATTGATCAGGTTGTTGTCCATGGCCACAAACACCTCGCCACTGAAAATGGAGTGGAGGGCTTCAGTTTACTTGTCAAAGAGTAACCAATTGAAGACAGAACTAACGTCATTCCAGGGCAAATCAGAGAGGCCGCCGACAGCTGGAAGAGTCTGATCGACTGGACGAACATACTGGGACGAACAGAGCGTATCTCGACCGTCTTTGACAGCAGCCCCACCAGATATGGAGAGTCGTAGACTGAAATGATCGGCCGAAAACTTCATCAATAGATTGTAGATTCGCTGCGAACGCCAGATCAAAAGTTCCATTGATCGACGCTACCAACGAACAATCACTGAAACAGCTCCCATCCAATGTTCGTTCTCTCTCCCTCTCACTCACCCACAGCCGAAGGGGGCTCGTTCCAGAGGGCGTCCGGGTACTTGTCAGCGGCGTAGTCTCCTCTGGGAGTGACAAAGAGCATCGTCTGGTCTCTGCCGAAGCCGACGACGTTGCGGTCGGGCAGAGGCGTCACAAGGGGCGTCGGCTGCCGATTCTGACCCGCCGTGGCCGTGAACAGGGGTATCACCTCCCCTGTGGGCTGGCCCAGACTGCTGGCGCTCTGAGACAACGGCATTCTGGTGGGGGACTGCGTTACAAGAACCACAGATGACAATGTGGCTACATATGACTTGTAAATGCTTCACGTGAAAGGCTATTGCTACAAAACACTTCTGAGAATCAATTCCGGCTCCTAATGGGTTTGCTCCGGCCTATACAAGGCATTGTACTCGCGGTACCGCATAGCTAACTCACAGAGCCAGCAAAGACGGGAAGGAGGAAGTACTCGTCCCGAACGACGAGAGCGACGATTCCATCGCCGTCGCTGTTTGGGCACCAGCAGAGGGACTTGACAGAGTCCGGAAAGGCCATGTCGCTGACGGCACCCTGTATTGAGTGGTAGACTTCCAGACTGAACGATACCAACTATTTTCTAAGACAGTTCAAAGGGAGATGAAACTTTCAGAGGGTCCCGTCCCACACTACCTTGGAGTAAGGCACAAAGGCGCTGCTGTCGGCGTTCCACTCGAAGAAGGCCAGTCGTCTTCTGAGCGCCGCGCAGAGATAGAGCGTCTCCCTTTGGGGCTGCAGAGGTTTCAGTCGTCTGACTTGCGACACTCAGAGCGCCAGACTCCCACAGTAGGCACAGAGACTCCTCATCAGATCCACTCACATGGACCCAGCAGCTGAAGGTTGAGCATCCCTTGGCCTGTCCAACGGAGCACAGCAGGGGGTAGCCGTCGTTGGCGGAACTGTGCACGGCTATCACCGAATCGGAGAGGCTGATCACCAGATTGTGACTGGCCACGAACTCGAGTTGCACCACCGGCTTCTTGCTGAAGCTCCGGCACATCTGCACCTCGAACTTGCGACGGACTGCAACGACAGAGACCATCACAAAGAGAAAACGACAAGTTTGAAGTACCAAGAGCTCTAGTGACAGAAGCGAAACATCAGCGTACCGCTGCCGCCCCTGCTGGGCCTGTAGATGAGCAGGATGCCGCTCTTGGTCCCGGCGAATAGACAGTTCTTCTCCTCTGAACAAAAAGATACAGTACCTCAGTTGGAACGGTTTGCAGAAGACACGCGGTATTGTCAATCAGACATGGGGCATACGAAAAGCAAAACACTCCACCGATATCGTCTGTCTCACCACCTTTGTCGTTCGACGAGGACGAGACGACTGACGAGGAGAAGGCCGCTTCAGTTGTTGTCGCTTCAGAGAATGAGGAAGTGCAGGCGGCGATGGACTGGATCTCCAGCGGAAGCTTCTCGGCCACCGTGAACTGCGTGTACGCCTCGTACATGTCGAACAGAAGGATTGCTTGCTGCACTGATCAGGCGGTCCAACGATCTGCATTTGCCGGTTGAGAGGAGAAAGTAATACTGCCTAAACGTACACACCACTTCAGTTGGCCCACCGACGAAGCGCTCTACATGCAAATCCGTCTACCGCTTGCCGTACAGTCAGGGTCAACCGCGACGAAAGCGGTGAATTCCAACGAAGGCCAGTTTAATCAAACAAGATTAGTAGACGGGGCAGAGCCCCTCGGGGCACTCCTAGTCCTCCCCTCTTTCAGAAGAACTTTGGGAGTTGAATCATGCTGCCCATTGATCAACGAGACATGTCAGTGAGGCTTAGTGGCCATTCTGATCGCAAAATTAATAGCAAATTCGGAATTGTGACCCTCCAATACCCCACATTTGACATACAAGTACAACACACCTAGCTTCAGCTGAACTGACACACACAACCAGGTTTTTCACTTGAGGGCACGTATGGTGGCAAGCAAATTCTTCAAAAATGGCCCACACATCTCAAAACGAAAAGACAACGTCAAATTCGTGATCAGCACCCCCGAAAAGTCGGAATCGAGTACCTGCACTGTAGGTGCCCCGGACAAATCCGGCAGTCAAATTTTCGAATTCAAATTTCCGCCAAAATACGCGTCGGACGAAAAAAGTGTTTGGAACAAAAACAGCGTATCATTTGATGCTCTATCACGTGAAAGGCCAACTGACACCGAATTATCTCAACTAACCCCACTTTGCACCGAAATACCGAAAATTTATCAAAAAAATTAAATTTTCACCCAGAAAACGACTGCACCAAGAGCTGTTCTTCGATTCCCCGAAAGATATTCACAAGTACTAAAAACTCACTAGCTATCATCGAAATCGATCCGCACAGCAAAGAATGGGAAACGACGAACTTTTGAATTTTGACCCAAAAATCGATTTTTCAAATTTTCACCCAAAATTGGGGCACTACGAAAAAAGTGATCTACAACAAAGTTGTAGCACTCGCCAGGTGCTATTGAATGGTCTTTGTCCCATCGCGATCTGAGTACGCTACCGAAAGTTACGCTTGCCCGAAGTTTTGCCCGGAGACCCGGCATCCAACTTTGGGTAATATTTCCCGGCCCGTTAGACATCCGACTGGGATTCTAACGACGATTCGGGATGAGGCTATCCGAGTTCTTCATATTGAGAAACTTAAGGGACATAACCTAGTATAACAAAAAAACGCCGAGCGGGAGACGGAATCCTACTTTTGGGTCGAAAAACCCGGTTTTTGCTACCCTGCCCGGGCAGGGTAAGGCCCAGCCCGACGGCGCCCCTACCATCGGATGGCCCAATGTCTTGTACATATTCGAGTCAAAGCTCGTCTCGCTCCGCTCTACCAGAACCTTATTTTAGGCACCCAAAGTTCGCCGGAGGCCAAAAAACCGGGTTTTTGGCAACTTGCCAAAATCGGGTCCCGGACGGAAGTCGAGACCTTCGATGCACACTGCGCAATCCAGAGACCTATCGAATAAAAAAAAATTCGCCCCGATCGGCCAACTCTAGCCCGACTTATGAGCGTTTGAATTTACACAGAATCCGCACCATCACTATAGCACTCCTCCCTTTTGGAGGAGGAAAATGATTGGAAACAGATAAACGGGCACTCCTCACAGAAGAATGGATACTACCACAGAGAAATGGTCACATTCACAGAAGAATGGGCACTATCACAGAAAATTGGTCACTTCCACAGAAGAATGGGTACTATCACAGAAAATTGGTCACATTCACAGAAGAATGGGCATTTTCACAGATAATCGGTTACTGGCGTAGAAGGATAACTACGAGGGGAGACTGTACGATGGAAGAGTAACAGGGATGGATAGCGATTGTCCCATTCACTCAGAATAATGTGTCGAATTGGCACTGAACAGAAAGTGTCAACTTAAGCTTAAACTATGTCCAGTGTGTCTGTCAGTCACATGCGATTGCCATCTAGACGGCAATCGCCTAATGCCTCAGGCGAAGGCCGTCCGTATATTCTCCGTGATATTTCTTGACACACTGTATATTCCTTCCAGTTCAGGCTATGCTTAGGCTCGCCCTGCGCCCACAGTGCACAAGAGTCAGTCGGCGTCGCAGTCTGGCGGGTCGAAGCTTAGGCTTAACGCGACCGGTGACCGACTTCAGGGCGCGCGGAGCGCGCCCTGAAGTTGGTGGTCGCGCTAAGCCTCAGCTGAGACCCGCCAGGCGCGACGCCGACCGAGTTTTAGTGCAAACTGTTAGTGGAATGAACACTCCATCGAATTCACCTCCTGCTCAGGCCGGCTGCGCCCCGCCGACCAGAGATGGCGCGGCTTGGAGGAGCCACCCTGTGGAGGGGCTGCCGTTATGGTAGAATATCAGTAGGCCGAGCGAGATCCTTAGGTCGTCTTTTCACGCTTGCTAACCAAGATAGGTATCCGAGAACATTACCTTACGTGCGACGCACACATGCACGCATGCACCTATGCACGCACGCACGCCCGCACCCACGCACACACTGACGGACGCACGGGCGCAGGCACGCACGCACAATGCCCCCCCCCCTCGAGATTTTCTTGGTTTTCTGTGAGAGTGAACATTCTTCTGTGAAACTGACCCTTTTTCTGTGAAAGTGACCGATTTTCTGCGAAAGTGACCGATTTTCTGTGAAAGTGACCATTTCTCTGCGGAAGTGACCATTGTTCTGTGAGAGTGATCAATCTTCTGTGCGAGTGCCCTTTCTTCTGTGGCAAACACCCGTTTATCTGTGATGAGTGACTCCACCCCTTTTGGAGGGGAGGAGTGCCAACAAAAATTGTTTATGGTGCTACTTGCAGCGTATGTGTCTGCCGTCACGTCAGTCGGCCCAGTCGAAGTGGGGTAGGTAGTCAATTGACGTCGGCCCCCTTATCGATGAATTTTTTGGGCAGTTGATAATCTACAGACCAACTGAAACGATTATTGCTCCGGCGGGTCACTGCTACTGGCACCAACATGGTTCCCAAAGAAAGTCGAATGAGTCGAACTTTAGGACACGAAACGTGTAGAACGAACGTGCGAGCAGAACGAATGTGCCCAGCCCGGACCTCAACCAACGTTGCACAACGCGCGTCGAATCTATCGCACAGAGGATCGTTACGACTGACATGCGCCTGTCAGTCAGTCCACCAGCAACGAAGTCATGCAAACAGGAGACAGTCAGAGTGGCAGCATATGATCACGGACGCGAGAGTTACAGTGAGTAAGGAGGACCCGCCTCTACTACTCCCACTTCACCTCGTCCTTCCATTCGAAGTCATCAAGGCAACACTCATCATCGAGCAGGGACCTAGCATCGTCGAAAAGCCGCAAATTGTCTCCGCGAAACAGAGGTGTTGGCTCCTTGTCCCAAACGCCATTCCACCCGAAGCGACTGAGGCAAGTGTGCAGCCGATGGCGGCGGGAGGAGGGCCACTCCACCTGACTGACGCCACCCACTTGCCGATGATAGGAACCGACCATAACGCGTCGAATGCAGAGGAGGCGCAGGTTGGGCCAGCGCTGCACGAGGTCCACGCAGCTGACGGGCGGCAGAGCATCAGCGCCTCCTCCTTGCTGCTGCTGTGTCGACACCTTCAGCAACACGCCTAAGGCCGTGACACTTTCCAGCAAAGGCGCCTCCATGGCCAGGCGGCGTAGAATTGAGGTCGTCCCAGCTTCCTACAACGAAACCTCAAAATTCTAGACACCTTCCACGCCCGTCGCCCATGCCATCGTCAGTTACGAGACAAGCTCACAACAACCGATTGTATGTACCATACATTTCGGCTACTACCATTGGCAGACATAGTGCAAGAGGCAAACCATCATAGAAGGGAGGGCATACATACAGGGTGCGCAAAAAGTGAGAACACTGACTTCGCGGCCGCCGTTCTCAATCGTGACAGCATCGATCGCGCCAAAACTTGGAAGCAATATACTGCATGGTGTTTTTGACAAACTGTGCAAATTTCGTAGAATTCCATGAGACAAGCCGTTAATGGCGTTGCTTTGCGCAACACCATGTCAAAAATTGCGTGCGCCACTATTACACAGCAGAGTTGGTGGTGCTCGAGGACGTCCGCGGCGATCTTCTCGGGCGCCACCAACGCTACTGTGTAAAAACGCCACACCCAGTTTTTGACATGGTGTTGCGCAAAACAAAGCTATTAACGGCTCGTTGCACGGAATCCTATGAAATTTGCACAGTTTGTCAAAAACACCATATCATGCCCAAGCATTGGCGCGATTTACGCAGCCACGCTTGAGAACGGCGGCCGTGAAGTCAGTATTCTCACTTTTTTACGCACCCTGTACAAACACTATTACATACCTCAGATAACACTCAAGTTACTCAGTATGAAAATTGTTATGATAGGGTAACAAACGTGCCGTGTCGACCAACCACGTATATCGCAAGAAGAATCTCCGTTAGACAGCTGAACTTAAAGCTGCCACCAGGCGGACTGACCGAGTACCACAACCCACGCATTAACAGAACTTTCAGGGAAGATGACTGCAGCGCTCGCAGACTGGACACCACTGCATCAGGGCCAGAGGAACAAACTATGGGGCTGTGTTGAAGTTCTAGATGAATGGTTGGTGCGACGATGGAAGCGAGAACAGCAGCCAGTGGTGTGTTCCACCAGAACTGACCCATGTCGGAGTCGTCGGTAGGGTCGATTATGTGCCGTTGTCCAGAGACGCGCACGTCCACATGTTGGACGTGTGACAGTGACAAAAGCCCCACTGAGAGCTTGGCCAGTGTGCCCCAATGTGCTTCACCAGCCACGTGCTCAGTTTTTTTGCCTGTTTCCAACCAGAAGGACAGGCGTTTCAGCGACTTCGGCTTGGTGGCGTCGTTGACGCACAGCTCCGTCCACTTCTGTAGAACGCTGTGGTAGTTGGGGTTCAACAAGGTTTGGACTTCCAGATGGCGCGCGAAAGAAGCGCAGAGACGCCACAGCTTCTCGAGAAGACGGCTCTGACGCCGCTGCTTGACTGGGTCGCCGGAGGCGCTCTTGAATACCAACTTCGACTCCTCACCATTCTCTGCCTTCAAGTAGAGCACCGTGCTTGTTGAGCCGTCTTCTTCCTTCTCCAGTAGCGCCACATGTACTACTCTGACTGCAGAAGGAATGGCGTTTTCACGGAAGAATTGCCACAGTGGGCAGACCACTGGAATAACACTGAAGAATAGCTGGGGGCTCAGGTGAGAGAAGATCTCCAGCAGCACATCCTTTGGGAGGACCTCGTTGATGGATGGCCCAGTAGCTGAAACATAACGACAAGATAATGGCATTCCCAAGTGAAAGGGCAGACGTGTGCCCCTCCCATCAGTCGACCCACAAACATGTAAAATGCAGGAGTGCAGTAGGTACAAATTACTAGAGAACTTCGGTAGTTATACTGTACGTGATCCTCCGTTCATACGTGACTCGCCTTCTGAGCCCGCTTTCGGCGACTTTGGCTCTGCAATGGTGGCAGTGTGGGCGATGTTGTCGACTGAGAAGTCGGCGCCTAGCCCGTGCTCCAATAGTTGTTCCACTTCTACTGCCGCCTTCTGTTGCTGCTGAGACATCTTAACTGTGATTGGCGACAGGCGTGGCGTTCTATACACTCGGCAGTTTCCAAAATTCAACACTACCTCTTCCCTTGCAGACTATTGGTACAGCGTTGGATTCTGATCTGATATACCTGCGAAAAGAGAATTTGACGAGTTTAGGCTCTGCTCTCAACCTCAATCTGGACACACGAACGCGGTCTGTTCTGGGCGAAGTGACGCCACAGACTTGCAGGTGGTGAGGCTCGACGCTCAGCCGCCAGCCGCTTGGCGCCCTGTAGGGGTGCTGTAGCGCGGGCCACTTGTAATCGCCCACCAAAATTGATTCCGCATTCCGATTAACGAATTCCCGCCTGACTCACGCTGCAGGACGTTCCTAAGGGATGCGCGGGTTGGATGGGGGGGGGGGGGGGGGGGGGGGGGGGTGGGGAAACTGCTGGAGGGATCTCTCACAGCATTTTACGCATCATCTCACCTGATAATCTTGTTGTCTTACTGTCTCATCTTTTAGACATGGTCTTACTGCCGAGCCGAAGTTAAGTTGACAGATGTTTCAAAATTGATTTAACAGTTGTTTGGGGGTTTTGAACGACGCTGAATGCGGCTGAATGCCTTTCTCGAAAGCTACAGATGTTCTCGTCGTACGTGCTTCTTGCTAATCTCCCGCTAGGTGTGCTTTATGGGGGCGCTTATTTAGGGAATCGGTACTTAGTATTCGCTCGACTGATGACGTCTAATAGATGTACTTGTCAGGCAGTTGACTTGACGATCTACAGTCGAACTGAAACAATCAATTTCTTACGACACCGTCGGCACGTGGATTATGCGACTATCACTTCCGCCGGTCGCCTTGAGGCGGCATGTCAGGACGCTTCTAATCGTCTCATCCAAGGTCAAGTTCAATACGGCATCCAGCAGAATTCTGCCCTCTGTCACGTTTGCCAGCGTCGCGACCAGTAGCACGAATGTGGCCGGACGAGTGTAGACGAAGCAGTAGTCGTTTCTGACGTTCGCTGCGAAATATATCACCAATGCGGACGTCAGCAGATAGGACACCTCGAAGGTGCACAGGTGAAGGCCCAGGTTCAACAGAGGGATCGTTCGCAAGGAAGGCGCGCGACTGGCGCTTCCCCTGAGGGTGTTGGAGCGCTTCGCTCCCCTGCGGATGTAGAGCAGGGTAAACAGGAAGACGATGGGCGCCCCCAGCAACGAGAGGCCGAAGCAGACGACCAGCGCCACCGGAAAGAAGCGCACGTGGAACAGGAAGTGGACGGCGTCCTGGTCCACCACCAAGACTAGCACTCCCACCGAGATAATGGACAGCCAGGTGGCGGCCACCACCAACCCCACAGCCCTCTTGGTCAGCACTCTGCGACACCACAGGGGTCTGGCCACGGCCGCCAGCTTGACGAGCGACAACGAAGTGTACAGCACCACGTTGACGGTGGAGTTCTGGAAGACGACGAAGGCGTCCACGGAGAAGTAAACGGGGAAGTAGTAGTCGATGGAGGAGCTGCCATAGCGGATTGAAGAGTAGAGCGGCAGGGCCAAGCCGCAGACGACGCTGATGCCGAAGTCGGACAGGGCGCGGGACAGGAGGAACATGTAGAGGTGGATGTTGAGCAGGCGCCGCCGTAGCCCTTCGAAGGCGGCGTAGAAGAAGGCCGACAGGGCGACCACCGAAAGAAGGGAGAGGGCGCCAGGAAGCACGTAGACGATCCAGAATGCCAGCGGCCCCAGCTCCACGTCACCAGACGAATTGGCACATTGGTAAGACGCGTGTTCGCCCAGTGACCCGAGAATCGGCCTCGCTTCGTTGCCATTGAGAGAGTTATTATAATCCACTTCCATTTAGGAAGCCAGAACTTTATAGATCTGCAGCATTGCACAAGCGTTCGTTGAAGACATTGTGCCGCAAGAACATACAACATAGGTGCACCGAACAGCGCGCATCACCACTACGCATATTAGCTAGCACTCACGGCTTTATCATTTGACAATGATGTATAAGAAGTAGCGGGAAGTTAAGGCCGAATGGGCGCCGCCGCGAAACAGTGCGCAAGGCTGGACACTGGTGCCGACAATCGGCAGACGACGGCACGCAGTTAAT
The DNA here is from genome assembly GCA_030248115.1 of Linhomoeus sp. GSCO2_2. Taxonomy (NCBI): domain Eukaryota; kingdom Metazoa; phylum Nematoda; class Chromadorea; order Monhysterida; family Linhomoeidae; genus Linhomoeus; species Linhomoeus sp. GSCO2_2. The sequence goes on from JASAMZ010002850.1 coordinate 17,290, forward strand.
AAACCCCAAGTGGAATGGACTGAGCTCTGACTTATTTACTTTGCGTGAGCAAGCCTCATTACTGTGAAAGCGGGTTCTCACATTGGGGAAAGCCCTATATGCCTTTGAATCACATGGGGGGGGGGGGTGGGTGTGCACCTATTCGACGACCAAGAAGCACACCAATCCATTGGTAACTGTACGCGTCAAGGAGAGAACTTCTTGCAAACCAGTTAGCAAACCAGAACTGTCCGCCTACCTACTGTGTTCCGTTCCTGTATAACGAAACCGAAACGGAGCTGCCGCTCTGTATGTCTGCCTGTTGGTATCAATGTCGTTGCTATAAGCAATCTATTAGGGAATAACTTCCTCTGGAGTGTTAATATGAATCATCCTCATGGCAATTTCAAATCGTGTG
>JASAMZ010002851.1:0-12500 GCA_030248115.1 Linhomoeus sp. GSCO2_2
GATGCCCGAACAGCTGTTGTACTACTGGAGTATATTCAATAGTGTGTCAGAATAGAAAGTTGAGCATTTCTTCGGGGAATTTCGCCGCAGTTACCTCGAGTTTCCATTGGTAGTTTGTGCCATTCTTGGGGCAATCGTTGCCTATAAGGCGTATTGGTGGGGACTGATCCATAAATGGATCAGGAATGTTCGCCGCAGGTTCGCTTTGGAATGAAGAGGGTCTAAATGGGACGACGCCCTTTTCTTTTGGGTCACAAATGCGGGCGGTTACGATACCGCTGCTGTAGATTGCAGAACGGCACAGTAAATGCCACGTTTCGTGTTCGATCGAATAGGTGGCAAAACATACAATGCACGACATCCATGGAAAATATTGCTTAGTTATGGCCATTTGAAAATGCCGAAATCTGCCATACCTATTTGACAAAACCCTCGAAAATATCCCTAATTTCTTGAATTCTAAAATCTGAAACTGTTTCATAATTACTTGACATACTACGCCCGGTACATCCACGCAAAGATATTTTGAAATTTAGGTAAGTTGTTTGAAATTGTCGAAATTTGGCAATTTTGAGAAAAGTCTTGAAAATATCCCTAAATTCGCTAATTATAAAATATAGAACTATTTGCTAAATAGTTGGCAGACTATGCTCCATACATTCGTGCAAAGAAATTTTAATATTAAGCTGTTTGAAATTGCCGAAAATTGCTAATTTTGACAAAACCCTTGAAAATATGCCGAATTTCGCTAATTATAAAATCTGAAACTATTTGTTAAATGTTTGGCAGACTGTACTCCATACATTTGCGCAAAGAAATCATGATATTTAAGCTTTTTGAAATTGTCGAAATTTTGGACTTTTGACAATACCCTTGAAAATATCCTAAATTTCATTAATTATAATCGCTGAAACTATTTTCTGAATACTTAGCAGACTATGCTCGACACATCCGTGCAAAGAAGTTTTTTTAAATTTAAGCTGTTTGAAATTGCCGAAATTTGGAAATTTTGAAATATCCTTAAAAATATCCCTAATTTCTTTAATTATAAAATCTGAAACTATTTGTTAAATGCTTGGCAGACTATGCTCCATACATTCGCGCAAAGAAATTATGAAATTTAAGCTTTTTGAAATTGTCGAAATTTTGGACTTTTGACGATACCCTTGAAAATATCCCTAATTTCGTCAATTATAAAATCTGAAACTATTTGATAAATACTTGGCAGACTGTGCTCGAGACATCCGTGAAAAGAAATTTTGAAATTTAAGTTGTTTGAAATTGTCGAAATTTGGGGATTTTGGCAAAACTACTTAAAATATCCTAAATTTCGTTAATTATATTCGCTGAAACTATTTGCTGAATACTTGGCAGACTATGCGCGATGCATCGGCGCAAAGAAGTTTTTAAATATATGCTGTTTAATTGTTCGAAATTAGGGAATTTTGACAAAAACCTTGAAAATATCCCTAATTTGGTGAATTCCAAAATCCGTTACTATGTCACAAATTCATCGCGTCTTACGCTCTTTCCATTTCAGCAAAAACTTTGCCGATACGACTTGTAAATAAAAGTGTCATTTTTGACATTTTCATATTTTAATTGTAAATATCTCGAAATAGGGAAATTAGCAACAGAAACGGACAACGGCACGTTACTCAGCGCATTCGACTCCATTGGGTGGCACTAACCGTCATGTCTAGTTTTGTGACACAGACAGACAGACAGACAGAACCACGAACAGACAATAGCGTCCGTATATATACTCGCCGCGCTGGGGCGCGGCGAAGAAATTAATCCCGGGCGATCCCAATGTTGCCCTGCAAGAACCCCTCAGAAAGGCGCGTGTCAGAAGTAGCGCATGAATAGTGGACTCCGGGCGGGCGCGCGTCATATCGGAAAGGCTTCGAAATACTTTACAAAAGTATCCACTCTTTTACTCTTCCACTTTAAAACACTCACAAACCACTCTGTATTAATAAAACAACTCAACTTTTATAACACAGCTTGTTTTGACCCACCCTGTAGGATAGGCACAAATTTACGTGTTCGCTTACCATGCCAGAAGCTGCACTACAAGAAGCCGAATTTTACGACCTGGCTCAGACGTATGTAGACCAGATGTCCAATGGCAGTGGCATACGAGATGCCTGAGACAATAGACCCAAGGAGAAACTGTATCGCCCGGCTGGCATGGACGATCTTCTATAATTTAGATCATTTTCAAAACGACGGACTCCACAGCTTGAGATGTACCTACTGTATGTACTGGCGTGCGAGTGCGTGCAGCTGCGCACAATCAAAGCAATAGAAACGATGTCCAAAACGCTTCCTTTGCAGGCGGCGACTAATATCATCCTATACCTGAGCCTCTGAATTCATCACGAGAAGATGAGCCTTGCCGGTGTCGTTGAAAATCACTGGAGTCAAGGGGCCGTTTTACAAACTGCCATGCCTCAATTCCTAAGCTTGGTCTATTGAGGGTTTCCAATTTTGTTCTCTCGCTTGCCTCTAATCTATTGTTTTTCAGCGCCAGCAAGCTGAGAATATTTTCTAGTAGTCTATGCAAGCCTGCATTCATACGTGGCTGCTTGTCGCAATTGGGGCTGAAATCTTGGCATCTCTACACCACTGCGCCTGCTTTCGGCGCCGAATTTCACTTGATACACGCACTGCACAATACTGTACATTTGCGCAGATGTCATGGCAAGTGCTCTACCCCATCAGTTTGTGAAAACGGCACCAGCTCCGTGAACCACTCGGACACGCCTGTTGGAATGGCGACCACCATTCCGACAGTCAGAATAAACCAGATTGATTTCCTGTCGAATATCTGAAGAAAGGACAGTTGCGTCGCGCAGAAGAAAGGAGAAGAGTGAACATAGAGGGACATGCCTTGTCGAGTCTACTGAATGCGATGATCGACACGCATCGATTGACAGCAATAGCACTGACCAGCTGTGGAAAGCCTCGACTGCAGGTTTGAATGGTAGAAGTTATGGTACTAACTCTCGCCTTTGTTGTAAATTTGTAGATCTCTTTGAGTGAATGCCACTCACATAATACTCGTGTAGTGGTTATTGTTTGTTGTGATGTAACGTCTAGTACCTATTCACATCTAATAACAGGCGCAGAAGAAGTAGCTTTGGCCACCAAAACAGATTAACGCAAGCGTCACGTTAACTTTGTTTAGCGAGTGCACAATACAGGCAAGGCAACTACATTTCAGGAAAGTTCCCCCCTACTGGGGGGTAAGGACAGGTGAATTTGTTCGCCCTAAAGAAGACTGATGATGAACAGGCTGTGTATCTCAGATGACTTCGGGCCCTCTACTACACGAACAAATTCAGCGTGCTCTGTTCACGCGCACGGCGCTTATCACGTGCGCACAACGTACATGCGGAGTACGCTATCTACCACTATCAAAACGTGTGTGCTTCAGTGCCTGCCACCGCATCTCACACAACACAATGTCTGCACTCAGCGCAACGCGAGGGTGGCGGACCCCATCATGCTCTAATCCCCACTTTGACCGCTCAACCATGCAAGCAAGCAGAGGGCTTCACATGCTAACAGAGCTTCTGGAGGTATTAACGTTGGTAAATGCACATTCTGCACAAATGCTGGGTAAGCGCTTTGCAGTACACACACAAACGACAAACAAAGAGACCCATGATTTGGTGAGAGTTGGGCACCCATATACAGAGCACGCTGAATTTGTTCGTGTAGTAGAGGGCCCGAAGTCATCTGAGATACACAGCCTGTTCATCATCAGTCTTCTTTAGGGCGAACAAATTCACCTGTCCTTACCCCCCAGTAGGGGGGAACTTTCCTGAAATACACACCCTGTCCATGTCCACGAAGTGGACACCTTCAGCGGGAGGGGGGGGGGGGGCGGGGGGTCGGGGTTGGGGGGGGGGGGGGGGGGTGGGGCCACAGGAGGTTGGATGCACAGACATGTCTGGCCACAGGAGGTTGGATGCACGGACAGGTCTGGCCACAGGAGGTTGGATGCACAGACAGGTCTGGCCACAGGAGGTTGGATGCACAGACAGCTATACGACTATACGAATTACGATTTCGTCATAGCGTCATTCTGTCACCCACCACCCTTCTGGAGTCCACCCACAACACCTCCAATACATATGACCACTCTACAGTTCATTTAGACATTGACTATACGAATTTACGATTTCGTCATAATGCCGTTCCATCACCCACCACCCTTCTAGAGTCCACTCTCAACACCTCCAATACATATCACCACTCTACAGTTCATTTCGACATCGACTATACAAATTTTACGGCTTCGTCATAATGTCATACTGTACTGGTTCCAACATTTGGGCATCCATATCTCAAGAACCAAACAACCTAGGAAGATGAAATGTTTTACACATGTGTTCACCCTATGGTAGGCTAGATCGGATCACTCTGATTGGCGCCCTAGCCTGCACCAGTAGAGCTCGGCCGTCTTGAGGCAGGCCCCGGATCCGTACTCGGCCGGACTTTTGTCACCGCGTAACTTTTTACTGGGATGACTTAGAAAGATGAAATGTTTTACACATTTATTCACCCTATGGTGGTCTAGACCGGATCACTTTGATTGGCGCTCCAGCCTGCACCAGTAGAGCTCGGCCGTCTTGAGGCAGGCCCCGGATCCGTACTCGGCCGGACTTTTGTCACCGCGTAACTTTTTAGTGGGATGACTTAGAAAGATGAAATGTTCTACACATTTATTCACCCTATGGTGGTCTTGGGTGGATCACTTCGATTGGCGCGCCAGCGTGCATCACTAGAGCTTGGCCATCTGGAGCCGAGCCCCGGATCCGTACCGATTCTGACTTTTGGGCATACATATCTCAGGAACCACACAACCTAGGAAGATGAAATGTTTTACACATTTGTTCACCCTATGGTGGTCTTGGGTGGATCACTTCGATTGGCGCGCCAGCGTGCACCACTAGAGCTCGGCCGTCTGGAGCCGAGCCCCGGATCTGTACCGATTCCGACTTTTGGGCATGCATATCTCAGGAACCACACAACCTAGGAAGATGAAATGTTTTACACATTTGTTCACCTTATGGTGGTCTCGGGTGGATCACTTCGTTTGGCGCGCCAGCGTGCACCACTAGAGCTCGGCCGTCTGGAGCCGAGCCCCGGATCCGTACCGATTCCGACTTTTGGGCATGCATATCTCAGGAACCACACAACCTAGGAAGATGAAATGTTTTACTCATTTGTTCACCCTATGGTGGTCTTGGGTGGATCACTTCGATTGGCGCGCCAGCGTGCACCACTAGAGCTCGGCCGTCTGGGAGTCGGGACAGCCAAAATTGTGACCATTTTTTTGATCGGGGCCTACGACCGCAATACTCAACCGATCCCGTTGATTTTTTAATACAAGAGTTCCTACTGCTAGGCGATTCTAACGAGCCACCAACCACTCTCCTAGCTAGTACCGTTCGCGAGAACGAGACCGAAAACCTGGCAATCAGACGAAGATCGGGGAATTTTTCGACAGTTTTTGTTTAATATCTCGGAAACCACTCAACCGATCTGGCTGAAATTTTAGCACAATACTTCACGTTACTATGAACAAATATGGTGAAAATTTCACTTCGGGTGAGAAGGGAGAACAAGTTGTTCGTGATGATAGATCAGTATTATGTATGTAACTCCTGAATCTAATCTATCCCAAAATGACATCTGCTTGCCACTTGACGCTGCCAGCGGCCAAGTTACAGTCAAGTCTCTGTCTGAAGTGTACTAATTTCCAAGTTATGCCTGAAACTGAAATCATATTACGTACGTCGTAAAAGTTACATGTTGAGCGTTTGATTTGAATGACTGGACGACAAATGAAACTAGAAGTGCAGTCTTTCCAAATGGTGGTCTCGCTAAGCCTTAGTTGAGTTGAGACCACGAGACGCGCCGTCGGCCGAGTTTGAGTGTAAACTGTAAGTGGGATGCTTTAGCCAAGGTTGATGCCTACGATTGGCTCCTTCCGTTTACGATCGCTGCTTGCAAGGCTTTGCCCCCTGGGGTTCTCTTTGGACTCGGGTAGTCAATATATGTAAAATTGCATCCTCTAGGCAAAGCTTCGGCCGCGAGACTACCAAACTGAAGTCTCCAAACTGGTGACACCATCTGTAGTGAGTCAATGACCGGAATGTGAATACCTTTCAAGGGACAGATGGAGGACCCCACAAACCGAATTCTACCGAAAGGAATACCCGACCCGGGCAGGCCCGGACGCAGCCCGACGGCGCTCCCACCGTCGGATAGCCCAATGTCTTTTACATATTCGGCCCAAAGCTCGTCTCGCTACGTTCTACCAGAACACTATTCTAAGCATCCAAAGTTCGTCGGAGGCCGAAAAACCGGGTTTTTGGCAACTTGCCAAAAATCGGGTCCCGGACGGAAGTCGAGACCTTCGACCCACCCTGCGGTTTCCAGAGACCTATCGAATAAAAAAAAATTCGCCTAGATCGGTCGACTCTAGCCCGACTTATGAGCGTTTGAATTTACACAGAATCCGCACCATCACTATAGCACTCCTCTCGGAGGAGTGCCAACAACAATCTCTCACTCGATTCTCTTGCACGTGCATCTTTCCTTTGCAAGCATCGTCAGCCATTGTATTCGGCACGCGAGCGGTCATGGCTGCTGCGTGAGGCAGATAAAATTCGATGACAGCTACTTTAGAAAGATGGGGGGGGGCGGAATTGGCATAGAGGGGGCGGTATTGGCATGCATGCCAAAACCGCCGGGGGGCGAAACTGGCATATGCCAAAACCGCCGGGGGGCGGATTTGGCATAGAACGGTTTTGGCATGTGACACCGGCCGAACAAATTGGGTTGAGCGCAGACGCGCTCAACCCGATATGTAGCTGATTATCCAAAGAAAGTGTCTGAAGTTGTGATTTCATTAATCCTGATCCTTGAGGGTCATAAAATGTCGCACATTGCACGTTATAGTAGGTAGTCGTAGTATGAGTATATTATATATTATGGTATATTATACACGAGATTGCAGTCGCGGATTCCAAAGTTCTGCAGCGACAACATCATTTGGTAGAAGCACGCGGCTGCCACTGCCATGTCCACATAAGGCCTCCTGGAACGCTCAACTGGCCAAAATGTCTCGCAGTTACCGTAAAACCTCCAATAAGCGACCCCCCTCCAATAAGCGACCCCACTCCAATAAGCGACCCCCCTAGAGGGGGTTTGAAATAATAAGCGACCCCCCTCCAATAAGCGACCCCATTTGTTGTCAAAATATGCCCGACATTCCTTGATTAGCCACTGTTCCTCCCAGTATACCATACTAAACTTCAATAATGCGTGTGAAGTCATGCTCGGCATTGATTAGGCTCATCATATTTGTTAGGTTTTGTTAGCCAAGACACCCAATCATACAAATTTCAATGCAAGAAGTTGTAAAGTTGAATGCTGACGTGACGACTCAGACTTGCATTGAACAATAAGCGACCCCCCTCCAATAAGCGACCCCACCCCAATAAGCGACCCCCTAGAGGGGGGTTTGAAATAATAAGCGACCAGGTCGCTTATTGGAGGTTTTACGGATAAGTACCCTGTTCGGTGTTGTATGTAGGTACTCTTGAGTATTTTTTTCAACGTTTGTTTGAAGACTGGTTGTTCAGTATACAGAATTAATGACCGCTGTCATGCTATGCAACTTATGGTAAGTGGGTATAAATTTCGTGTTATCCTGTTGGCCATTTCGACGGTACGAAAGAAAGACCATCAGAACGAAAGTTCACCATCCTTTATTTCACATGCAGTGGAGTGAAGTGTCCTCCCCTACCTCATAATGACTCCCACGAACCACCCATAAGCTGGGAATCTCCAAATGATGAAGATGGTGAAAAGAGCGGAGCAGTCGACTAGGCCCAAATAGCGGCACAGGGAAAAGAAGCTGGAGTTGAAAGGGTGCTTGTCCCTTCTGATGATCAACACGACAATGAATGAGACGTAGAAAAGGAAGGAGGGGACTGCAATGACTATCAACGCAAGATCTATTGGCCGGAATATCTGGGTGAACAGCGCCATCTTTGTGCCGAGTGAAACCTCCTGTCAAAAATGAAAGCTGTATTTTATTCTCAACACAATAGACGTTCCCAAGAAGAATCTTGGCTTTTCACTTCTTGTAGAGAATGTGTGTTGATAGCACATCAATTCGGAACTGAGAGCCAATGGCTTTTTCCGTGAATATCAATGTAGCGACTTTGTTATCGAGCACTAGCAGCGCTACTTAGACAATGTCTCGGCTATGACTCGCGCTGATGGGTTTGTATTTCTCTTTGGCGGAAAAAGTAACTAATGTAGGCGATTGTTTCAAAATGACATTAGCGCCACGTTATGCCCCATTGTCGGCCTAATGGATGACTGGACATGTGACAAAGAAATTGTTGAGAACTCCAACTTTGGCGCAAATAGTGGACGTCGTCTGCGGAGCAATGTTGAAAGGATGCGTGCTGTGCCGATTTCGCAAACGAGGGATAGCGGGGACGATCAAGTGGAGCTCTCAACTGCAAAGTGCAATTATTGGTGTATGGGATCTGAGAGCGTTGCGAACGGACGTATGTTCCGTGCGTGCGCACGAACGCATGGAGAGCTCTCATATAGGGGTTCTTGGCGTGAGCATTTCTTGGTTGCCTACAGCGTCAGCTAGAAGTCGGTAAGGAATGTATCGTTGTTGGACAGTACGTGTCACCGTATTGCCTGCAGCCTGCTTTCCGGCAGGATGCTTTGCAGCACGCCCGTTTGTCCGCAAGCCCAAGCCAAAACGGCTATTCACCAACAACTCACGATGGGTCTTTCGTCGCAGCTGCAGGACACTCTCCATTAACTGGACATAGCTTGCACACAGTCTGCTCAGCTGAGGATAGGTTCGAACAATAGAGAATGACACAGCAGTTCTTGTCAGAATGTGCATACCTAACTAGTCTTAGCCAGTTGCGTGCGATACCGAGTGCATTGAGATGCATCACCACTGACCGCCGACGTAATGCAGCTTGCCGCTTGACCATATTGAACCATCCTCGCAAATTGCCGGCTTCACAAATGTGTACGGACAAGCATAGAAGACCTTTCTCGACTGCTCGTTGTCGCAGGTGCTATTTAAAAGTGTAGCATAATAACTTCGCGTGACGACCCAATTGTCTTCAACGACTTCGTTTCTCTCCTTTGCCATTTTCGTCAGTCGGCGGACGCACCCCTCTTCATTATTTGTGATTGTGAAGCCTAACGGCGGTAGCAAAACGTAACAGCGATTAAGCCTTCTTGCTAGGCACTACTCAGTGCAACGTACCTACTTGCACCATGCATCTTTGTTGGACTGGATGGATAGACATCCACGACTGTTGGTGTTAGAAATTTGGGACTAGTGGAGTTCAAATGAACTATGTACCTTGGGTTTACCATCGTTTTGGCTGCTGCTGCGACCGCCGTTGCAGCAAGCGGTGACCGCAATGCCAGGCGAGTAAAAATTTAATAGTATGTACCTACAGTATGAAAACTTCGAGCATTTTAGAATTGTTCGCCACGCAAAGCTGGCCGTCGAAATTGACCTTAACAAGAGCTGGCCCCATTACCACGAATGGTATGTTGTGACAAGCATCGTCCTTGCACTTGGTTCTTGAGTGACTGGCGGGTAACCACCATGCTTCGGCACCAGAATGACACACAACTCTTGACTTGACTCTCCCCCCCCCCACTCCCCCCTCCTCAGTCACATATGTACAAATATGCCACTGCAGTACTTTCCCAATAGAGTTCTGCGAAATACAGTCCGCTGTGGCGCTGTCCTGCTTGAAAGGCCGATGTGACGCCAGCTGTATCTCTCTACCTTGTGAACTCAAACAACACAACTTTTACCAAAATTTCATCAACAACACAAATTTCACCACAATAAAACTGTGACGCCGAAGTCACATCTACTGTACGAGCTGCCTGCCGATCGCGACCAGAGTACACCAAAGAAAAGCATGTATGACATCGGCAAATCAGCAACCTTTCAGGAAATCCCAATATCTATCCCCCTTGCAATGTCTGCTCCACACGTGCGTTGCCAAGACTGCCAATCAGTTGGGCAACTTGACAGCCCTCCTCGAGGCAGGTCTCAGAGATTGCCAACGCCAGTGGCCATTGAAAGGCGGGCGCTCGCTTTTGGCCGAGTACGCGGCAAACCTAAAGGCGAAACTCGACGAGAGCTCTCTTGACTTCTGGCTGAATCGCTACATTCCACTGTCGGCCGAGGTCAACTGCGCGGTAGCTCTTAGACAATGCTACGTGTGGGACGTTGGGTTACTGCTGAGGCAGCGGCGACTGCACGAATACGGCTGGCGAGCCCGGGCCTTCTACAGCAAGTGGGGAACTAGCGGGCCGTTAGATCTCTTCAGCAGGGTGTGGCTGCCCACCTTCGACGTCTGGGTTTCCACCCCGCTGGGAACGCTGGGCGGCCTATTGTCCATCGTGTTGGTTCGTCGCGGACTAAAGGACCAGGATGAAGCCAATCGGAACGTGATGCTCTTCCACCTTATCGAGTCCTTCACCGACGTCCTCAACTCGCTGACGGGACTAGCCGAGACCTGCCACCTGATAGGGCCACTGAACGCCGCCCTGAAGAGCTGCGGAGTGGTCAAGGTGGACCTGGTCTACAAGGTGGCATACGTGTAACCAGGTGGAGGGGGTGGAGTGGTCCAAAGCTGAATGAAAGTATACCACCCTGCCACTAGGCCCCAGGGATCTCCCGCCTTACCCCCACCCCCTGAAGAACCTCCCCCCCCCCCCCCAAGAAATTTGAAATATTTTCCCCAGCGCCGCTTTTGTTTGGCCACTTGACCTCCTCCAGTGGGTCCCAGACTACTCACCCCCCCCCCCCCTACATACCTTCGAAGGGGAAACATACCATACTCCCCACGCCCCCTTGACCTGTTGGTGCTGCTTACACGTATGCAAGGTGGTGGTCGTCGGCCTCTGCGCAGGCGCCAACCAGGTCGCGGTGCTGCTGTTGGCTAGGGAGCGGGCGCTAATGATGGCCAATACAGCCGGACCCGGAGTCTCTGGCACTGAGAGGCCGCTGGCCCTCGCGTCTGCCTGCTTCCTCGCGCTGGCCCTCGTCTACGGTGTCGTCATCCTATTCGCTCGCCTGCTCGACGGCCACTCTTCGTCCAAGCACCTGATGCTGTTCGGCCTGCTCTTGCCCCACCATGCGCACACCGTGATTCTGGCCTGCCTATTCGTTGGACAGCTGGTCCACACGAGAAGAATTCGTCGCATGTACGCCGCCTTCGTCTCCGGCGAGGGCCTGGGCTTGAGAGAGGAAGAGTTGGCGAAGAGAAGGCAGCAGCTGCGACGCCATCTGGGCCTGCTGGTGGGCACCGTGGGACTGAACCTACTCTGCGTCAGCGTCCCACTCGCCATGGGACTACTGCTGCTGACGTGCCAGCTTCTAGGTAGGGTTCCTCTTCATCGGAGACATACATAGGCGTTAGATAGCACTACAGGAAGTTTTTTGTAAAATATTAGATCGTATGTATAGTTCGATTGTAATAATAGAAAGATTGTTTTAAGATAGACTTCCAGAGCTGAGTTTCCACGATGCTGCCATGGCTGTGCTGCAAGCCCAGGCATGGTATTCACACCGTACACCCACTTTTGACGGGCTAATAATGATGTTGCAACGCTCATACTCTAGGAGTGCCGAAGACCCTGCTTCTAGGCCTGCTGACGGGCTACGCGAGCGGCCTCATCGTCCCCCTGTCTCTCCTGGCCGGCTCTCTGTTCGCGCCCATAGTCAATCTGACCAGCGATTTCAACAGCTTCGGCGGCCTAATCTGTCACCTCCTCTTCACGGACCTCTTCCTGCGACTCTTCAAGGAGGCGGTCGTCCAGCCTTGCGCCAGCGCCGCCGCCTCTGCCAAGGGCTCGCTCAAGAATGCGATGAATAGAGTCTCGCCCGCTGTGAATTAAAGTTTGGTTTAGGCTACACACTTTGCATTTGAGGCCTCGTGAAGCGGGACCGATTGGTCCGGAGTTTCGCAATTACACAACGTTTCTTCACATTCTTGACAAGTGCATCCTGTGCGTAATCAACGACTTGATTGTACTCTTGAGGTATGGCACGCCAGACTAACACAGACTCGACCGACCGCTGCGAGACTACCTATGTACCTAGTCGTACATAGCCTACTCTGCGAATCTTGGACAGAGCTGAGACCAGAATTCGTAGCTACTACACCCAATAACACAGTACTACATTATACAGGGTAAGCCGCCGAAAACCCGCCCTCTTTGTCGGCTTATAACTCTTTAGTGCGTTGACAGAATTGGTTGACATTTTCAGCGATTGTAGTGCATAAACAGGCCTATAAATGTGCTGGTTTGCAGCACTGTTACTGCATTGACGAGAGAGCTAGAGCAAGCAAGACAATAAGCTCAGCTATTCGAAACGATCCCTGTTCTGAACAACA
>JASAMZ010002851.1:17500-32343 GCA_030248115.1 Linhomoeus sp. GSCO2_2
TGACACTTGTAGTTACAAGTCGTATCGGCAAAGTTTTTGCTGAAATGGAAAGGGCATAAGACGCGATGAATTTGTGACATAGTTTCGGATTTTGGAATTCACGAAATTAGGGATATTTTCAAGGTTTTTGTCAAAATTCCCAAATTTCGACAAATTCAAACAGCTTAAATTTCAAAACTTCTTTGCACCGATGTATCGAGCATAGTCAGCCAAGTATTTAGCAAATAGTTTCAGCAAGTATAATTAACGAGATTTAGGATATTTTTAAGGATTTTGTCAAAATCCCCAAATTTCGACAATTTCAAACGGCTTAAATTTCAAAATTTCTTTTCACGGATGTGTCGAGGATAGTCTGCCAAGTATTTATCAAATAGTTTCAGATTTTATAATTAATGAAATTAGGGATATTTTCAAGGGTATTGCCAAAATTCCCAAATTTCGACAATTTCAAACGGCTTAAATTATAAATTTTCTTTATATGATTGTGTCGGGCATTGTCTACCAAGTATTTAGCAAATAATTTCAGATTTTGTAATTAACGAATTTAGGGATATTTTCAAGGTTTGTGTCAGAATTGCCAAATATACACAATTTCAAAAGGCTTCAATTTCAAAATTTCTTCACATGGTTGTGTCGGGCATTGTCTGCCAAGTATTTAGCAAATAGTTTCAGATTTTGTAATTAACGAAATTAGAGATATTTTCAAGGGTTTTGTTAAAATTCCTAAATTTTAACAATTTCAAACAGCTTAAATTTGAAAACTTTTTTGCACGGATGCATCGAGCATAGTCTGCCAAGTATTTAACAAATAGTTTACGATTTTATAATTAACAAAATTTGGGATTTTTTTCAAGGGTTTTGTTGAAATCCCCAAATTCCGACAATTTCAAACAGCTTAAATTTCAAAAGTTCTTTGCACGGATGTATCGAGCATAGTCTGCCAAGTATTTAACAAATAGTTTCAAATTTTATAATTGACGAAGTTAGGGATATCTTCAAGGATATTGTTAAAATTCCCAAATTTCGACAATTTTAGGCCCTAAGCTCAAAAGAATAGGGCGTCGTCCCATTTATGCCTAATACAATTGGGCGTCGTCCCATTTATACCCTTTTCAATAGGGCGTCGTCTCATTTAGACGCTTTTATTGCACTGTGTGCCTGCGGCGAATTTCTCTGATCCATTTATGGATCAGTCACCACAATTATAAGCGCAAAGTGTGCCTGCGGCGAATTTTCTGATCCATATGTGGATCAGGTACCACGAACAAATCCAAGACCATTTGCGGCGAAACCCCACCAAACTGTCGGCTACATGTCTAGCGGCACTTCACTATCCAGTGAACATTATCGCGCACACGCTCTAGAGTTTACACTGGTGCCAACGTGGTGCCACAGTTTTTAGACAAAGCTTGTTACTCTAAGCTTGTTTCGCCGCGCCTCAGCGCGGCGAGGTGTATATGTTGCAGGCCATGGCCGTCTTCAGGCCATCGCCGTCTAGACGGCTTTGGCCTGGTCCATCAGGCCGTGGCCGTCTAGACGGCGTTGGCCTGATGCGTCAGGCCATGGCCGTCTTCCGCTCGAAAAGACGACCGTGGCCTGATGGACCAGGCCGTAGCCGTCTTTAAGAGTGTCAGCTGTTGCAAACGCTTGCAGGGAAGGGGCACAGCAGGCCTAAGCAGGAGGTGAAGTAGATGGAGGAGTGTTTATTCCACTTGCAGTTTGCACTAAAACTCGGCCGGCGTCGCGCCTGGCGGGTCTCAACTGAGGCTTAGCGCGACCACCAACTTCAGGGTGCGCTCCGCGCGCCCTGAAGTCGGTCACCGGTCGCGTTAAGCCTAACTTTCGACCCGCCAGACTGCGACGTCGACTGACTCTTGTGCATTGTGGGCGCAGGGCGAGCCTAAGCATAGCCTAAACTGGAAGGAATACACTACATATGTCGGAAACTAACAGAGAAAGGAAAAGACGGCCATGGCCTGACGCAGCACCGCGGCCGTCTAGACGGCTGTGGCCTGACGCATCAGGCCACGGCCGTCTTCTGCTTGAAAAGACGGCCACGGCCTGATCGACCAGGCCAAAGCCGTCTGGACCAGTCTTGTCGTTGTTTTGTACCACATTTTTCTAAATTGTTTTGTTATTGTTTTGTTCCACTTCTTAATTTTATAAATTGTTTTGTTATTGTTATTGTTCCTCTCGAATTTCGACAAATTGTTCTTGTTATTGTTAACAATTTGGGAACAATTGTACCTAAATTGTTCCTAGGAAGATTGGCTGCCGTAGGGCAAAAGTTCGTTAAGTGGTAATTTCCATGAAATCAAACGAATTGCGACGTGAATAATTAACCATTCTCTAATTTGAACTCCATAAGTGCTGTGGGATTCTGCATACTTTCACGGACATTCAGAACAATTTAGGTACAATTTATGAGTTTCCAAATTATTTTGTTCTTGAGCCATTTTAGATTGTTATTGTTATTGTTTTGTTCCTGGAAGCAGTGGAACAAATTGTTATTGTTCCTAAATTGTTAACAATTTAAGAGTACAAATTGTTAGGTACAATTTGTACCAAGGAACAATCGACAAGACTGGTCTGGACGGCGATGGCCTGAAGACGGCCATGGCCTGTGACATATGTATACGGATGACAATGTCTGTGTGTCTGTGCTGTGTGTGTCTGTGTGTGTGTGTCTGTGTGTGTGTGTCTGTGTGTGTGTGTCTGTGCGTCCGTGCCACCGAAGTAAAGTATGTGACATGTATAGTCAAGTAGAGTCGAGGTCGCTGAGTAAGGATCCGATGTCCGTTTCTGTTGCTAATTTCGCATTTTCGAGATATTTACGATTAAAATTCAATATTGGCGAAAATCGACTTTTTCGCCTGATGAGGTAGCGGCGAAATTTCTTCAGAAATGGAAAGTGCATAGACCGCGGATGATTTGCAACACAAAAGAAATTTTTTGCGAATGTGGTATTTAAGAGAAATACGCGATTATTTGTCAAAATTCCACAAATTGACAAAAATAGAACGTCATTTATTGACGAATGTGAATGCCGAAATGGTAAGGCCGTATGTCAATAAGAATTTGTGATATAGTTTTACAGTTTTAATAAATTGAAATTTTGAGATATTTAGAAATAAAATTTAAAAATTTCAAAATCGGCATTTTTGTCTGATGGACTAGCGGCAAAATTTCTTCAGAAGTGGAAAGGGCATAGACAGCGTATAATTTGTAGCACAAAAGAAAATTTATGCAATTGTGAAATTTGATAGAAATACGCGATTATTTATCAAAATTCAATAAACTGACAAAAATAGAACGTCATTTATTGACGAATATGAATGCAGAAATGATAAGGTCGTATGCTAACAAGAATTTGTGACATAGTTTTGCAGTTTCAATAAATTGCAATTTTGAGATATTTAGCATTAAAATTTAAAAAATTCCAGGATCGACATTTTCGTCTAATGGCCAAAACAGCTGTTTATTGATGAATGCGTACGCGAAAATAGAAATGCCGTACGCCAAAAGGAATTAGATATGGCGAACAACCGCACCAAACTTTTGGCAAGTTTTTTGTTGGATGTGACGTTTTCACACAGGTAGGAAACATCAGATAAACGGCGTCGTATCATGCCGATAACATATAGCGAACGCGGCGATATCACTGAGCTTCAGATCAGCTGTACAGACAACCGTATCGTGGGGATAGCTGCACTTGATATTAACGTACACGTTTTCAAGACACTTTCTCCAGATGCGGCCAACGATGTGTACAAAGTTCACTATACCGTTCACAAAAGTTTGACAGACACAAAGTATAGGTTGAACTTTTTACACACACAGCTTGTTCGAGTTCTACCTTGCCTAATGCATTTTTCAGTACTTTGAAAATTTAAATTTTTGAATTTCCCGCCAACGGGGTCCCGTAGCGTGACCCCATATGTCGTGCAGGTTGCCCACCCACTAGGCCTACCCAACGCAAAAGACCGTTTGCAAATCGGCCGCTTCACGCGCGAGCCCCAGCCGGTTAAAATTTCTGCGTTTCGCGCACAATCGCTATATACCTACTCCACACTTTTTTGTGGAGTATAATAAAACTAAGTAAGTACTTACTTAGTTTCAAGCCGCCACCACTACAGTGCAGCAGAAGTTACAGCAGTTTTAGTCTTGACTCACGCCAAATTTGGAGAATAGGGGTCCATTTGGAGAATTTGGGCCAAATTTGGAGAAACACCTGGGGGTCCATTAGGACGGCGCCCACCTGGGGCAACACTTGCGTGCCCAGGGGCAACTGGAAGCTGAAGTAGGAAGCGCATAGTGCAGCAAACACGCCAATAGCCCCACCACCTCCTCGCCAAAACGTCGCCAGAGTGGTTCTGTTAGTGCTGGGAAGCCATTACAGTTGAGCAGTAATCATTAGAATGCAGCGCTTCGAATTAGTTATAGATCAATAGCCCCCCCCCCCCCCCCCTCTCCCCTCAACTTCTGCGCCGTGGTCTCCAACCAAGGCCAAGGTGAAGGGGAGGGCTTGTTGGAGTAGTGTTTGCGATCCCCCCCACCCCCCCCCCCCCACGCATTCTCACCCATTGACGTTAGCGCTTCGGGTACTGGTGGCTCTCTCAATGTTGATGGGCACGATGTTGGAGACGCGCAACACCTCATTGATCAGCGCAGAGGTGTAGGGAAGAAGGTGCTTGTCAGCCAGGCCCACGCGACCGTCTCTCCCCTTGAGTTGGTGTATCTCCTCGCGAGCTCGACGCTGGATCTGGGGATTGTGGAGCAGGTAGAGCACGCCCCACAGCACAGTGGCCGACAGAGAAGCAAAACCCGCCATCCAGAGATCGCCTGGAGGGAAGTGGGAACAACGCTGCATTCGTGCAGGAGCCCCTGCATAGACGCGCGCGCGTCTGCTCCTCACCGCAGGAGGTCAGCAGCTGCCAATGGTTGAAGACGTGCGGCGCCTCCTCCGCTCCTCCTTCGGCCATTTCCTTCATAAAAGCGCTGGCGAAGTCTGTTGGCGTCTCTGCTCCCTCTTTGGAGAAGAAGTCGGCTCTGCGCGCCTCCACTTCCCTCTCCACGAAGTCGAGAAGGAAGCGCTCGTTGACCCACTCGAGGCGTCTCACAGCACCTGAGGCAAGAGGTTGAGCGGCAGGCCGACTTCATTGGCCGACCTCAGGATATGCTACGTTCTTTCTGGCAGTTACAGCTTCTGGAACAAACTTCCACATGGCAAAGTGTATGTGCATTCAAATACAGCCTTGATAATCGCTTGAACTCGGTCTGTCTGTCTGTCGGTGCAGAATTCAAGCCCCCCCCCCGACCTCACTCTCTTTGCTACCCCTACATGGTGCTGATGGATGCGTATACGTGTCGTAGGGCTATCTGCAACCCAGGGCTATTTGCAACCATAGTACTACGAGAACGCAGTCGTCAATAGCCCTAGGGCTATCGACGACCGTGCGCTGTAGCCCTCCTCCATCAGATAAGGGTGCCCCTTCGCGGTCCGTTAACCCTTCTGTGATAAGCTGGTTTCAACACATTCATGTGCTAGACCGCATGCAAAGCAATGACGAAAATTCAACGAGGGCGTTTTCCTCAGCGACGGAAAGCAACGGCGATGTACCACAGTTGGTGCGTAACAGCAAGGAGGTCACAAATTAACGAAGAGAATGACGCTTGTTGGCGAGTTACATGCAGTACACTGCAACAGCTAGGTGCGCACTGCAATTTGCAGAATATTATGACTGGCGAAGATAATCATTTGGAGGCAGGTATTTGGTTCTCATTTGGACGCAGGCAGGTCTCCAAAGATATTTGATTCGGCGTCAGGTTGAGAGGCTCCGTCCTTGCACAGTCATCAGCGCAAATTTCGCCGCCTGAAGTGCGATTTTGACTGACCCAAAATACTCTAATGTTTTAACTCTGGTGAAGAAACCCCCTCTGGAAGCAACACAGCTGAAACGTAGGCTCGTCTATTGAGACCACAAAGTAGATTCTCTTTGTGGCTGCGTCTACTTTGTGCGGTAAAGTGAACATGGGTGTGTTGAAGTCAGCTTATGCCGGAAGGGTTAATTGGGCACCCTTATCTGATGTAAGAGGGATAAAGCGCGCGGTCGTCGATAGCCCTAGGGCTATTGACGACTGCGTTCTCGTAGTACTGTGGTTGCGGATAGCCCTGGGTTGCAGATAGCCCTACGACATATGTACGCATACGCAATATTAACTTTGCGTATACGCATAGGTTTTTGGATGCGCATACGCATACGCAAAAATTTTTACGTACGCATACGCATACGCAAACAGAACTCCGTACGCAAACCGTTTGCGTATGCGTATGAAACCCACATAGTGCGGCAACTGGCACCATATCTCGCCAAATTTGACCTACAAGTGAGCTAACAGCAAACTAAATTGGTCTCGAATTTCGTCCAATCTCTTGATTTTAGCCGAAATTGATCGAGCCCAGGTACAGAAGCAGTTTTCGTCTCCTCTGAATACAACAGTGCATTCCAAAGTGGATTTTTCGTAAAATTTTTACACTGAAAATCGTACGCATACGCATACGCAAACTTTTTGCTATGCGTACTACGCAATACGCATACGCAAATGAGTTTGTTTGCGTATACGCATACGCATACGCATACGCAAATGGAATTTCCGATATTGGCCATCAGTACTACATGGTACATTTGCGTCATGTAATACAGTAGTGAGCTTGTCGTACGTCGAAAGGGCGGCAAGTGTCGCATTGCCGGCACCAGGGTGATGTAGCGCAGCAGGGGATTGGCCAGTTCAACCAGCTGGGCGTCCAGCAGGTCGCGCACCGCCAGCACGCTGCGCTCCTCCAATGGGTAGGTCTTGCCGAACACCAGGCCGTTGATGGCGTTGAGTACGGCCACCTGCAACGACGCACAACGCAAGCGAGGGATGAGTTGAGTTCCACCCTATTGCAGTCCTGCCTGAATGGTGTCCGTGGGATCGACTGGCGCCCCGCCAAGTCTCTTGAACTCTCGCACGAGCAAGTCGGCCTGCTCCTGAATGCGCGCCTCCATTGAGTCTCGGCCGAAGCCCAAGTCTCGTAGGGCGTGGAGGGCGAATCGACGCTGCCGGTTGAACGCGTCGCCGGTGACGCCTATAATATTTTGGGCGCATCCAATGTACCGTAGATATTCTAGCCACCCCCCCCCCCCCCCCCCACTCCCCACTACTGATCTTCTCTCAGAGAGCATTCGCCCAAGATGAGAATTGGCGGGGGTGTACTTTGGGAGATTCACAGTTGTGGTCATAAGCAAAACCAAGCAGGATCGTTACACAAAGTGAGCCGATGTCATCATACGCACGACTGAGTCCGTAGGGCCCCCTGCTGTAGGTCTCCGTGAGCACAGTTCTGGGGGGTCTGGCGGCGAAGGCGGCCGCCTGCTTCACCATCGTCTTGTGGATGCTCTCGTAGTCGTTGAGCACCACCACGGGCGCGGGCAGGAACAGAGTGAACACCGGACCGTAGGCCCTTCCCAGCTCACTGATGGAGTCGCCCTGAACACATTTTGAAGTGGAGCTCGAACTCATCGTTGACTTCAGGTCGGCTTGGACTTGGTTGAGTTTGAGGAGACCGAGAGTGAGACGACTTGTGAGTCGGTGGGCTGGCGGTGGGGGGGGGGGGGGGGGGAGGGAGAGAGGGAGGGAGGGAGGGAGGGATGGAGGGAGGGAGGGAGGGAGGGAGAGAGGAAGGAAGGGGAGGGGGATAAAGGGAGGGGGAGCTGGGTGGAAAGGGAGGAAGGGTTGTCAACTGATTACAATTCTGGAGCGGTCGAGATGCAGCAAGTGGCCGAACAAAGGCAGTGGCATGGGTCCTGGCGGTAGGCCCCTTCTCCTGCCAACCAAAGAGTGGTAGAGATAGAAGAGCAGCGCCACTGCGCAGACCGCCGCCGCCACTAATGCCATCACTTCCGTAAATGAAGGCTTCTACAACGTCTATCGTGTAGCTTTACTTTTCACTCCGAAATGAGCAACGAATAGCAACGGAGCGTGTTTTAGTCGACTGCAAAGTCTATACTGGCGCACCCAATCGCCGTAAACTGTCTGCCTGCAATGTGTAACGTGGTTCTGTCTAATTCCGAACTATAGGAAAGGCCGACTTAGAAGCACTGCTCTGCACTGCACTGACGCGCACAACACTGTCGCGCGTTTAGAAACAATTTAAAACTGCGTTCGACTGCGTTTTGCATCGTCGATTTGCCGCTTCTATTTTCAGACAAACTTCCTGTAATCTTTGCGTTCCGATGGGTAAAGATAGCGTGCTATCGAAACAGGTTGAAGCACAATATCAATGACCACACGCACAGATCAAACAATCGACAACCTTATTGCTGTTGTCCACGTCACAGGCACTCTGCACAGGGTTCAGGCGTGGCGCGAACTGCTGACCGAAGCCCAGGACAATCCCTCTGTAGCCTGTTTACAACATCTGGGACCACTGGCCTCTGAATGGTGTTGGAGAGAAATCAGAGACATGTGCCAATGCCCCCTACTGTACATGTACTTCCTTCCATTTCACGCCTCGCCAGTTTGAGTGACGCTTACGCTTTTCCATTGCGCCCACTATGCATTCTACCCACGTCCCCTTGTATGTAAGTGCCAGTTTCCGTGCCTGTCTCCCTCCCCTAATGCGCATGCATGCAGCGAGGCGATATATCGCCCCCTCCTTCCAAGATCCGAATTTTTTCTGGCCGATTTGTGGAAAATCGCGCGCCCCGCCATCAGTAACAGTTGTGTCGTGTCTACTGTCTACGTATCATGCTGTTCTCCCTAAATAGCTCTTTCGGCTCTGCCGGCAGCCCGCAGGAAGAACAGGCCTCTTTCAAATAGATGCCCCGATGTCGACTGATCTATTTCGACTTTCCCGGCAGGGCCGAGCAGGGGTGACCATAGAAACTGATTTAGTTTCAGTTTCAGTTTCAGTATCAGTTTTGATTGTAGTTTCAGTATCAGTTTCAGTTTCAGTAAGATATTCTTTTGAGTTTCAGTTTCAGTTACTGAAACTGAGTTTGAGTAGGATGCTCGTAGTTGTGGGTACATGCACACTTTTGGCTACACGTGTGGCATAGATAGTTGGTACCTGTAAAGGTATATTTCAGCTATTTCGTTATCATGAACAAGCAATACGCCAAAATTGACCGAATATGAGCCAAGATACAGATTATACTGGAATTTACACTAAAACACGGTTCAGTTATGTGTAGGGAAACTAGTTTCGGTACGGCACTAATACTGAAACTGTTTGTGGAGTTTCAGTTTCAGTTTCAGTTTAAATATGCCTGGCCATTCTAGTTTCAGTTTCAGTTTCAGTTGCAGTATACTTATTGAAACTGAAACTAATACTGAAATTAGTTTCAGTTTCTATGGTCACTCCTGGGGCCGAGGCTACGAGACTCATATTCGCCGCGTCGGGAAGGGAATTCGAGGACGTCAGAGTCAGCGCCGAAGAATGAGACGAAATGAAGTCAAGTAAGGACTAATGCTGCAAAAGCTTTCCACAACTACATACGTATGTACTGTAAAACAGCAAACTTTCGCGGGCATAAAACTTTCGCGGATTTCGCGGTCGCCTTCCATCCGCGAAAGTTGTATGCCGCAAAACAGTACACGCTAACGTTATTACATGCTAGCCCATCAGCTGACCGCGAAAGTTTTCTGCGCGAAAAAGGTCAGCAGCAAGCAATTCGCGAAAGTTTTATGTCGCGAAAGTTTGCTGTTCTACAGTATACTATGAGCAAGTAAATCGTTGACTAATGACTATGAACAATATTAGGTTGTTACAATAAGGCGATACATTAGGGCCATACTCAATATTCAATACGCAGTATGAAATATTTAACATGATATGCAATACGCAATGCGCAATCAAAAATGACTAGCCGTTCCTTCCTGTTGCAGAAGAATGTGTGATCTGAATAGCACGGAATGTAGTCGTCAATGGCCGTAATGTCCTGTTGCATAATCTGTCCTGTTGAAGGTCTGTCCGTTGCAAGGTCTGTCCTGTTGTGAGCCAACGGCGGTGGTCGCCTCGTGCGCGCGCCGCAACGTCCGTCCTGTTCATTGTCAAGGCCTGACCTGTTGCAAGGCCTGTCCTGTTGCAAGGTGTGTCCTGTTGCAAGGCCTGTCGTGTTGCAAGGTTTCCTGTTGCAAGGTGTCTCCTGTTGCAAGATGTGTCGTGTTGCAAGGTCTGTCCTGTTGCCTGTTACAAAATCTGTCCTGTTGCAAGATCTGTCCTGTGGTAAGATCTGTCCTGTTGCAAGATTTGTCCTGTTGCAAAATCTGTCCTGTTGCAAGGTCTGTCCTGTTGCAAGGTCTCTCCTGTTGCAAGATCTATCCTGTTGCAAGGCCTGTCGTGTTGCAAGGTTTGTCCTGTTGCAAGGTCTCTCCTGTTGCAAGATTTGTCCTGTTGCAAAATCTGTCCTGTTGCAAGGACTGTCCTGTTGCAAGATTTGTCCTGTTGCAAAATTTGTCCTGTTGCAAGGCCTGTCCTGTTGCAAGATTTGTCCTGTTGCAAAATCTGTCCTGTTGCAAGATTTGTCCTGTTGCAAGATCTGTCCTGTTGCAAGATTTGTCCTGTTGCAAGATCTGTCCTGTTGCAAGATCTGTCCTGTTGCAAGATCTGTCCTGTTGCAAGATCTGTCCTGTTAGGCCTGTTGCGAGCCAATGGCGATGGTCGCACTGTTGCAACATTTGTCCTGTTGCAGAAAGTCTGTCCTGTTGCACGCCGACAGCGCTGACTGCCTCGCGAACGCGCCGTACAAAGCGCCGCGCAAAACATGATAGAGAGCGGGCAGATTTTCCTGTTGCAAAATCTGGCCTGTTGCGAGCCAATGGCACTGGTCGCCTCGCGCGACCATTCTGTTGCAACGTCTGTACTGTTGCAAGATGTGTACTGTTGCAGAAAGTCTCTCCTGTTGCAAGCCAACGGCGCTGACTGCCTCGCGAACGCGCCGTACAAAGCGCCGCGCAAAACAAATGGTAGAGAGCCGCCAGATCCAATGCGAGCTAAGGGGAGCGAGCCTGATTGAGCGGCGACGGTGCCTTGCCGTACTGTTCAGGCGATGCCTGCGTTGAAGGCAGGCAGCAACAGGCGGCGCTGGCCATGCAGCGATTGATTGCCGCCGCTGGCGTCCCGCTGGCGTCTAGGCGCGCGCGCGCTGAAGCGTCGCGTGGCGAAGTGCTAGCGAGGCAAGCGCATGTTGAAGCGTCGCGTGGCGAAGTGCTAGGGAGGCAAACCTCGACAGACAGACGGACGGACAAAACACCTAGCTAGCATAGTAATGTAGACTAGTGCCTTTAGCCCGTAGGAGAATCTCCATGGTCAATAGTGCAAGGGCAATCTGCAGAGCATGATGGAGATAACGCAATCATCGAATTCAGTGACCCGCAGGACATTACAATTAGATCCCAGGTCGTTAGACCCTATGCCCCTACCAGTGCCCACATTTAGGACCTCGCCAGCTCCTGTGCCTGTAAATACACAATAGATGCTTGGGTTCAGCCCGTAGTCACTTGGGTTTTGCCCATCGAACACTTCAGATAGATCTAAAGACATTTGACACTGTGCCCCTGTCAGTGCCTGCATTTATGCTCGCACCATCTCCAGTGCCTGTAAATACACAATAGACGCTTGGGTTTAGCCCGTAGACATTTGGGTTAAGCCCGTAGGAGATTTCAGATAGATCTAAAGACATTTGACACTGTGCCCCTGCCAGTGCCTGCATTTATGCTCGCACCAGCTCCAGTGCCTGTAAATACACAATAGATGCTTGGGTTTAGCCCGTAGACATTTGGGTTAAGCCCTTAGAAGATTTCAGATAGATCTAAAGACATTTGACATAGATCCAAAGCAGTTTGATGCTGTGCCCCTGCCAGTGCATGCAGTGCCTGCGAATACACTTTGGAGTCTCACCACGACAACTCTGTGGTGAATGGTGACACAGTGAAATGCCTTTGGCGTGAAATCAAACGTCAATCGCAGTGTGCGGTGCCTTCTGTGCTCAGAATGTACTGGCGCAGCTGATATTTGCGAAATATTGTGGAATTTAGTCATCGGCCAAAGTCCACAATAGGAGGTGCAAAACTACATGTCACGACGGTCAGTTTAAACCATAGATCATCGCGATCCGTCAACTGTAGCTAGAGTTATCGTGGTAACAGACAGACAGACAGACAAACAGACTCTACGCCGCTTAGTATATAGGACTAGAGCCTTTAGCCCGTAGGAGAATCTCTATGGTCAATTGCCCATGGGTAATCTGCAGAGCATGAAGGAGATAGTGCAATCATCGAATCCAGCGCACCACATGACATTACAGTTAGATCTCAAGTCATTTAACACTGTGCCCCTGCCAAGGCTGACATTTAGGATTGCACCAGCTCCAGTGCCTGTAAATACACAATAGACACTTACACAATAGACACTTGGCTTCAGTTGGTGGACATTTGGGTTTAGTCAATAGGGTACTTCAGATAGATCTCAAGCCATTTGGCACTGTGCCCCTGCCACTGCCTACATTTAGGCTCGCACCAGCTCCTGTGCCTGCAGATACACAATAGAAGCTTGCGTTTAGCTGGTAGAAATTTGGGTTTAGCCCATAGGAGATTTCAGACAGATCTAAAGTCGTTTGACATTGATCCAGAATAGTTTGATGGTGTGCCCCTGCCAGCGCATGCAGTGCCTGCGTATACACTTTGGAGTCTCACAACGACAACTCTGCAGTGAATGGTGACACTGTATAGCACTTTTGGCGCGAAATCAACCATTAGTCACAGCTTGTGGTGCCTTCTGTGCTCAGAATGTACTGGCGCAGACGATATTTGCCCAATATTGTGGAATTTAGTCAGCGGTCAAAGTCCACAATAGGAGGCGCACAACTACAGAGTACAGCGGTTCTTTTGATGTATAGATCATTGCGATCCGTCAACTGTGTCAAGAGTTACCGTGGTAACAAACAAACAGACTCTATGCCGCTTAGTATATAGGACTAGTGTCTTTAGCCCGTAGGTGATGCTCCATTGTCAAAAGAGGATTGTCGTTAGCCAATCTCCGATGGTTGAAACATGCAGTGACACATGGTGTGCCACCACTGGTCGCAAGACACAGTGACCCATGGGGAGCCACCACTGGTCGCAAAACACAGAGACCCATGGTGAGCCACCACTGGTCGCAAGACACAGTGACCCATGGGGAGCCACCACTGGTCGCAAAACACAGAGACCCATGGTGAGCCACCACTGGTCGCAAGACATGGAGACCCATGGCGCGCCACCACTGGTCGCGAGACTCAGCCCATAGCTGATTTCAGATAGATCTGAAGCCATTTGACACAGTGTCCCTGGCAGTGCCCTCATTTACCATTGCACCTGTTCCAGTGCTTGACTTCAACACATGGATGTCTGTCTTTACCCCATAGCTGATTTCAGATAGATCTGAAGTCGTTTGACACAGTGCCCCTGTCAGTGACAGCGTTTACCATTGCACCTGTTTCCATGCTTGAATTCAATGCATGGATGTCTGACTTTAGCCCATAGCTGATTTCAGATAGATCTGAAGTCGTTTGACATAGTGCCTCTGCCATTGCCCGCATTTACCATCGCGCCTGTTCCAGTGCCTCAGAATACACGTCAGAGTCCCACAGCTACAACTCTCTAGTGAATGATGACCCAACAGTGCAAGATTTCCACGAAAATGGCCCCCAGGTACTCTTTAGTACTCAGAATGTACTGTGCAGTCAATATTTTCGTGATTTTTGTGGAATTTAGTAATCAGCCAGAGTCCACAATAGGAGATGCACAACTACAGAGAATGACGGTTCTTTTGATGTATAGATCATCGCGATCCGTCAACTGTGTCAAGAGTTATCGTGGTAACAAACAAACAGACAAACAGACAAACAGAGTCCACGCCGCTTAGTATATAGGACTAGAGCCTTTAGCCCGTAGGAGAATCTGTATAGACCTGAAGCCATCTGACACAGTGTGCCTGCCAGTACTTACATTATCGGTTGCAATTGCTCTGCAACTGTATGGGTGAAAGGCGTATTCATGACACATTGTGATATTACAACACTCTGTAGCTGAAGGTTGTAGTTACCTCACATGGTGACAGCAGAATACTCAAGTGCTGAAGGTCGCAGTCATGATCTATGGTGATGACAGTATGCTCTAATGCTGTAGGTCGGGGTGACGACATGGCACAATACTACATCTTCATTGGTGTAGGCGAAAAGTGTGGTTGGCAATTGACTTGGCCCTACACAACTTTCGTGGTTGTGTAGGAGACAAAATTCACTGGCACAGCATGGTATGGACTTAAAGAGGGTCGTGAAGTCTAAAATTGGTGTGAAGCATGTTCCCTGTACGCTCAAAGTATGTAATTCATCACGAAACGGTGCAAATGGCGAACACAGAGCGCGACGTCAAATCGGCATCACAACCATAAGGCGAGACAATGGTAATGGGACGGAGCGAGTCTTGCAAAGTGAAAACAACAAATCACGAATCTTCGATCTCAACATCACACTCCTCAGGCGACTCATTGCCGAGCACTTCTTTATGGACGATATTGCGCGTGCAGTTTGTGGGCAACTGGTTCTGAGCGTCGTCTCCCAAGAACACCTAAACGTGTGCCTTCGTGTACACAACATTCTCACTGGGAACACAATTTTTACCACTGACGCACTTTGACGTCACAGAGGCGCCGCACTCGGGACAGAGCGACGTAGAGTTGTCCGTGAGCGAAGGCTGGGGGGCTCAAGTGGACACCGACCCTCTCCAGCGTCTGCGATTGGGCCTTGTTTATAGTTGTG
>JASAMZ010002855.1:0-15841 GCA_030248115.1 Linhomoeus sp. GSCO2_2
AGTTGCAGTAAAAATTGTGGCTAGCTTAAAAAATATTTGATGAGATTATGAAAAATTTGATGAATCAGCGTTTTTTAGCTTACAATTTAATAATTTTGTCATTTTTTTTATTATTTGCAGTTGGAATAAAAGCGCAAAATAAAAATAACGCTAAAAAACTGAACGATTATGAGATTAGCGGATTGGATAGGGAAGTTGCGAAGGAA
Source organism: Linhomoeus sp. GSCO2_2 (assembly GCA_030248115.1). Classification (NCBI taxonomy): domain Eukaryota; kingdom Metazoa; phylum Nematoda; class Chromadorea; order Monhysterida; family Linhomoeidae; genus Linhomoeus; species Linhomoeus sp. GSCO2_2. The sequence continues at coordinate 207 of JASAMZ010002855.1, forward strand.
TTTTTAGCAAAAGTTGCCAAATTTAGCGATTCCAGCAAGGAGCAGCACGTAAACAGCGTAACAAATTCTATTAAGATTCTCAATGAAGCGTTAAAAAATGATAGTAAGTTGTATAAATTATATTTTGAAAGTGTAAAGCAATTAAGCGCAGTAGAAAATAAGAAACATAAAAGGCGGATTAAGGAATTTTTTGACAATGAAAAACTGCGCAGGGACAAAAATTTTATGAAGGAGTTGCGGCTGGAAGTAGCTTATATTATATGTACAATTAAAGCATATAATGCAAATAGCGAGAAGCGGGCGAAGATTTTGTATGATTATTTAAAATTTATGGCGGAGTTGGAGTTTCCTTATATGAAAGTTGCTTATCCAAAAATTAATAATTATAATAACAATTTTACGCCAAAATTAGATAAGCCGATAAGTCAATCTGTGATAGCGAACGCTTTGAATCTCAAGGAGTTACTTAAGGGCGCGAATGTGATTCAAAACTGGGAAATGTGCCCCGGCAAGGTTGACAATATGTATAAATTGACTGTTTTACCGTATTATAGAAGTAAAAAACCGGAAATTATTCCAAAAATATGGTCGGATAGGATAAAGTTGGAAAAAAAACTTGCTGAAAATTTGAGTAGTGATGTTTTGAAGCGAATTTTTGTGGATCAAACCCTGCCGAATCTTGAGTGGGATGCAGCTCAGGAATATTTTCACTTGAAAAAACCCGAGTTAGCGCTCGAAAACTTGGGAAAAGTTGCCAAAAAATATCAAAAAAATCCGGTAATTATAAAAAAGTTGATTGAGTTACAGAATAAGCTACAAAGTTACGTGGGTTCTGATTTATAATTTTAAAAATTATTTATTAGTGGATTTTAAGAGGGAGGAGAGTTTTGGTAGTTGGAGCATATTTTGCAGATTGATGCTGGGTTTTTTTATTAAAATATCCTGACCTTGATCTATAATTTTTTTTTTATTTTTTTTTGCTTGCGCGTAGTTTTGCAATAAAATTTCTGAATATTTATTTCTGTTAAAGGGAATATCTGGCGAAATATGGTTTTTTATAGTCGGAGTTTTTTCAATATTTGCATCATTTTTTTCTTTTTTTGGTAAGGAAATATCACTTTCCGGATGATTTTGGTCATTTATTATGTCTAAAAGTATATTTTGGTGATTTTTTGATCTGTTTTTTGAGTTTTTAGGGGAATTTTGATAAAAATTATTAGTTTTTTCAAAATTTTTGGTATCAATTTTTGTTTTTTCGTTAAAATTTGGCTCAAAATGTGATTCCGGATTATTAGCTAAGAAATTATTTTCATAATCTAAAAATTCTTCATTTTTTTCAATTGAATTTTTTTCTTTTTCTGAAAAGATTTCGTTTTTATTTTCGGGTAAGTCAAATTTTTGCTCTAAAATACGCTTATTTATTAAGTTTTTGCTGTTATCGGGTGCGTTAGTAGTGATGTTAATGATGCTTTTAAGATTGTTAACTTGGCTAAAAAGAGTTTGCAAGTCATTGTTTTGTTTATCGAGTTTTATACGCAGTGCTTTTAATTCAGTTTCTTTTTGATGGATTCTCGCATCGTTTTCTTGAATGACTTTTTTGTAGTGATTTACTTTTTGGATATCTGTATTTATTTGGTTGTTTTTTAATTCTAATTGATTTTTTAAACTATTAAGATTTTCGCTTTTTTCGTTTAGAATTTCGGTAAGTTTTGTTAATTTGTTTTTTAGTTTTATATTCTCGTTTTCGATTTCTCTATTTTGTGCGAGTTTTGGTTTTATATCAAATAATTCGGTTTTAGTGAGTTCAAATTGTTTTTCTGTATTTTCTAATTGTCTTTTGAGGTTATTTATGTAGATATTTTGTTGTTCTATTATATTTAATTGATTATTATTTTCTGTATGTTGGTCATATTTAGATGAATTATATAATAAGTGGTTTTGGAAATCGTTAATTTGCGTTTTTAATTCTTCAATTATTTTAGTTTTTGTATTAAGTTCTGTTTTGTTTATATTAAGTTTTTCAACGTTATTAGCGAGTTCTTTCTTGTAAGATTCGAGTTCTTTGCATACTAAATTAAATTCGTTATTAATAGTTTGGTATATTGAGTTGATTTCTTTATATTTTTGTTCCAAATCTTCGCCTTGTTGTTGTAAATTGATATTATGTTGCTGAAGGTCATTATTTTTTTCATTTAATTCTAATGTAACTTTGCTTAAATGCATGTTTAGGTTTGCGATAGTATCATCTTTTTTATCAATTTCTTTTTCAAGTTTATTGAGGTGCTTTTTTATAGTTGTATTCTGATTTTTTATTTCTTTTAAGTTGCCCGATTTTTCATTTAGGATACTAGCAATAAATTGAATATAGTTGTGCCCATGAATTTTGTTTGAATTAAATTCAGAATTATTTTGTTTTATTTTTTTTATAGTTTTGACATAATTTGTTAATTCATCTTTAAGTTCTGAGTTTTCTTGTCTGAATTGGTTTAAAAGTTTTTCTGATTTTTCGAATTTTTCTAATTTATTGAGCATTTTTTTTGTGTCTTCTTCCTTTTTTTCCAATTCAATTTTAATTTGAGTAATTTTTTCGTTTGTGTTAACGATTTTTTCGGTTAGTTTTATTTTTTCTTCTTCAGATTTATTAAGTTGTTCGTTAATAATTTTCAATTTTAGGTCTGAATCAGCTTTTTTCTCAACTAACTCTGAGAATTCTTGTCTCATTTTACTTAATTGAGTAGATTGCCAATTTTCCCGATTTTCAGCGTTATTAGTAATTTTTTGATTCTTGATAAGATTTTTTTCGTTTTCGAGCAGATTTTTTTGCAATTTTTGTAAATTTAGCTGTAATTCCTTGATTTTTAGTTCTTTTTTGTTTAAATTACTGCTTTTTTCATCAATTTCTGCCTCAAAATTAGCCAATTTTTTTTCTGCTAATAATTTTTCATCACTAATTACGCTAATTTTTATTTTTAGATTTTGAATTTCTTCATTAAGTAATTTTATATTTTTCTTGAGACTTGCATCGTAATTTTTTTCATCTTTTTGGTGTAAATCTATAAAGTTATTTATTTTATCAAAATAGATATCGAAGTTGCTATTTTTTGCTAATATTTCTTTTTTATTAATGCTATTTTGTAATTTTTTTATAGAATTTAGGATATGATTTTTGATATTAATGTTGTCTGTAAAGAGTTGAGTAAGTAAGTGGGTTATTTGTTCGTTTTTATTTTTTATTTTTTTAATTTTTTTGTCTTGGTAATATTCTGAGAGTTCATTTATTATTTCATTTATTTTTTCATTTTCTATTTCTATAGTTTCTAAGTTTTCAGCGCTATTTTGTTTTGCCAGCTTATTTTGCAGTTCATTTATTATAGATTCGAGTTCTTGAATTTTTGCGTTTTGGGTATCATTTTCATCAATAGAATTGGCATTTTTGCTAATACTTTCACTTTTTTTAGGAATTATTTGTTTGTAATGGTTTTCTAAATCAGTTTTTTGCAGGTCTAATAATATTTGTTCGATAAATTTATTATTTTTATCAAATATGCTGATGTTGTGTTTGAATTCGTGTTCGTTATTTTTATTTATTTCTTCTATAGCGTCGTTTGCTTTAGTAAGTTTTTTACTATTTGTCTGGATATTTTTTAGTTTTTCATTGATATCGCTAAGAATCAGGCTCAATTTTTCTCTAACTACGTCATTAAGTTCTTCATCAGACAGTTTAAATATCGGCAGCAGGTCTTTTTCTATATAGTTTGTGATTTTTAAATTGTTTTGTGCAATTATTTCGTGATATTTTTTTAAGTTTTTGAGTTTTAGGTTTATTTTATTAATTTTTTCATGCAAATAATTATTTTTTTTCAATATCCATTCCTGGTTTTTAGAAACATTTTTTAGCAAACCGATATCTTTTTTTAGTATAAGCAAGAATTTTTCAGCATCGGGATCATTGCTATCATCTTTTTTATGATAGAAGGAGTATTTTTTGAAATTATGAAATAAAGTTTCGAGTTCTTTGTCGCCCATAAACAATGCCTGCAAATTTTTATCCATATTTTGGGTAAGTTCGTTAATATTTTTTTCCAGAGCGCTTATTGTATTAGAAGATTTAGTTAATATGCTATTAAATGATTTTGATTTTTTGTTAAAGTCTTTGAGATCACTGAGTTCATCGCGCACGCTTTGAATAATTCTTCTTAGTGTTCTAATATTGCTATCTTTTTTCTTTACTTGTGGTAAACCGTTTTTAATTGCTTTTGATAATGCAGAAAGAGTTTTTTCCAGATTTTGGTTATAGTCGAAATAAATATTTCCAAGATTTTTGTTGATTTTATCGTTATTTTTTTGGTAATCATTTTTTTCTTTACTATGCGAGGTTTTTACCAATTCTAAAATTGATATTATGCTATTTATGTCGTTGTTTTCTTCTGTGATTGTGTTTTTTTCTATATTATTAGCATCTTGAGTGTTTTCGTTAGAGAGATTTTCAGAATTAGTTGGCTTTTCAATAATTTTTTGGTTCAATTTTGAGATTGTGGCATCTCTTTCTTGTAGCATTTTTACCAAACCATTATATTTGCTATTATATTCATTTAATTTTAAGTGTAGGGCATTTATTTCAGTTTCGTATTCTACTTGCAGAGCTTTGAAGCGTTTTTTTTCTAGTTTATTATTAGAATTATTTTCGGCACTTGAGTGGAGGTTTTCGTTTAAATCGGCGTCTGGATTTTGTGATTGTAGAACACTTTTTATTTTTTCTTGATAATATGCTCTTTCTTTTTCAAAATTTCTGCAGTCGAAGTGTAGTTGTTTATTTTTTTCTTTTAAAACCAGGATATCTTGCAAGGATTTTTTATTTTGCGCAGCTAGTGTTTTGAGTAATAGTCTTTTTTTCCGACAATAAATATAAGCTATGCCAAAACCTAAAATTATCCCTCCTAAAGCTATTACACTTCCAATTATATAGTCTATTAACATTAAATCAGTATTTAAGTATATATTAAATATCAAGATATCTTAAATTATAATAAATACGAAAAAATGATTTATTTCAAGAAAATTAAAAAAATTTATAATATTTTTTTGTTTTTTTATTTAATAGAATTTCTTACAAAAATTTTTAATAATTTTATTTTTGTTTAAAATTTAAATGTTTATGTTGGTTAAAAAAAAAATTTGAAAGCTCAGGATATTCTTTTATGTTAATATTTTTTTCTTTTAGGATTTTTTTGCCTTTAGCTTTTACAAAAATATTTGGCTCACGCGCCGCAAAAATGACTTTTTTAATGCCGGACGACAAAATTTGTTCTACGCAGGTGCGATTAGCAGATCTTCTTTCGCCACATGGTTCCAGACTTGTGTAAAGTCGACATTTTTTTAAGTTAACTTTTATTTTTTTTGCTTTTTTTATCGCTGCTGCTTCTGCGTGTATATTATTTTGTTCTCTGCTATAACCAGAACTTACGATTTCCATATTTTTCGTAACTATTAGCGCGCCAACATTAAATGCACTATTGACTTTTGGGCTTTTTTTGGCTAAAATCAGGCATTTTTTAAGAAAATTTACGTTTATAGCATCAGAAAATGCAATTTTTGTGGTTATTTTGCGTTTTAAATCGAAAAAATTTGATTTTTTATGGAAAAAACTACTATTATTTTTGTAAATGTGCAAAACTGTTCCTTTAAAGTCTTTTATATTGCTTAATTGCAGTTGATTTTTTTTTAAATTAGGGGAAATAGTTTTAGAAATGAAGCTGCTTGCGCCATTTTTACCCAAAATTAGCGGAGCATATGATATTTGCAGTTCATCAAATAAGTTATTTTGTACAAAGTTGCTAATAATTTGTCCTCCTCCTTCAACCAGGATTCTGTTTCCGCCCATTTTGACAATTTTAAAGATAATTTTTGCAAAATTTGGCAAAAAATCAGTAATTTTTTCATTATTTTGCTTAAAAACAGGTTTTTTTACGCCATTTTTTTCAAAAAAGGTAATTTTTGAGTTGCCGTTGATGAAAAAAAAATTTTCTGATGCAAAATTTTTTGTAAAAGGCAGAAGTTTTTTACAGGGCGAATTGCTAAAAATAATTGGGGTAGGATGTTTTGCCATGCCAAACATTTGTCTTTTTTTTATTAATTTTTTATTTTTGATACCTAGATTTGGTTTGTCATCGATAAGTGTTTGAGCTCCTATAACAATTGCATCACAAGTGGCTCTAATTTTATCACGAAATAAAAGATCTTTTTTGCTGGAAAGAATTAATCTATGTGTTTTATCGTCATTTAAAAAACCATCTAAAGAGACTGCAAATTTAAGAATTATGTATGGTTTTGGCATAAAAAATTTATAAATAATAAAAAGTATTGTAAAAATTTAGATTATCCAGCAAAATGATGTATAATTATTTGCCAAAATGACTTCTGATAGTGAATTTTTATTGATTGATATTAGCAATAGCAATACAAAAATGGCTTTGGCTAGCCGTAAAAAAATTACAAAAGTTTTAAAAAAAATTCCAACGAAGAAACTCAGTAAAAAGATATTAAAAAAAAGATTGCGAAATTATAAACCGACAAAAATTGTTTTAAGTTCGGTAGTGCCAAAAAAAAGTAAAATTTTGCGCGCTAGTTGGGAGCAAGATTTGATCGAAATTAACTATAAAACCAAAATAGGCATTGGCATTGATTATCCTAAACCGGAAAAGATCGGCGCAGATCGTTTGGCAAATGCTGTGGCTGTATCGCTGGTGCATAAAAAAAGACCTTCAGTGGTTGTTGATTTTGGCACTACGGTTACCTTTGACGTTATAAATCATCAAGGGGCATTCGCTGGTGGCGCGATTTGTCCGGGAGTTGATGTCATGGCAAATTATCTAAAGAAAAGAACTGCGCTTTTACCTCATATTGATATAAAACCAGCAAAATCATCCATCGGCAAATCAACCAAAAAAGCTATGCTGGCAGGTACATATTTTGGCTATAGAGGTATGATAAGGGAAATTTTACAAAAAATTAGAAAAGAAATAAATACAAAAAACCTCTATGTCATCGCTACAGGTAGTTATGCAAATATAATTCTTAAAAATATCAGAATGGTAAATGAAATAGATGAATTATTAACCTTAAAAGGTTTGCTAAAAATTGCCCAATTAAATTGATTTATTCGGTCTGACAGCCGTTTCATGCTAATATTTTTAATTTTTAGCAGTTTTTTAATATTTTTTTTGCTGCAACTAATTATAAACTCTAATTATAAATAGTATTATATAAAATAATATTTGTAAAAATATAATATTAATATATATTTAATAAATAATATATTTAATACGATGAATAATTTTTTTATAAATAAATTTTTAAAATATGCGCTATTTATAGCAATATTGTTTTATTCTCTTTTAGATTTTACAGTTAATGCTGCAAGACCGGGACGAAGTTTGATTGAAAATAGTAATGATCAAGGCGCAGCTAATTCTAATCCGTTGGATTCTGAAAGATCCTCCACTCAAGATACAGAAGAAAAAAGTGACGCAACTGCTGGAAGTGAGGGAAAGCCAATTATTATAATAAATCCTGAACATGCCGATGTCATAAAAGATCATAATCTTTTAAATCAACTAATATATTTAAGTTTAGCTGATTTAGATTTTACATATAGTGATCAAGCTAATGTTGTTATTAAAGATGAATCAGATATTGTTTTAAATGATAGAATGATTGATACATCTGACTTAAAACAAGAATTTTTTACCAGTCCTGTTAACAAAGATTTAGAAAATATTTTTATTGATGTTACTTATAAAAATGGCCCAAATGCAAATGATTGGGCTACTGACAGATTAAGTCTAAGTGATTATGTAGCAAATTTTTGTATTAAAGATGCAGATATTTGCTTATTAAGTCCGCAAGAAAATTCAGAAATTCCTTCTAGTGTAGAATTTTTTTTCAATATTAATTTAAAAAAGAAATATGAGTATTTAAAATTTAATATTGGCAGCACAAAATATGAAATTTCCGGTGATATTGCCGATTTTGGTAATCCTGTGAGTTTTAAAATTGATAATATCGATCAAAATAGACAAATCATAGATTTAAACGTTGAGTACAAAACTTCTGAATCCAACAAATCTTATAGAAATAGGTATGTTTTTAAGCCACTTGGGGCAGCAGGCAGCCGTCCGGCTTTGCGCGTTGATGATTCACTTCCTCTAAATCAAAGAGTTAGCATAGAAAGAGAGAAAAGAGCGCAAGAGAATCGCCAAAAATTTGAGGAACAAGTTACTGCGGCTAATTGCAAGATAGGTACAGAAAATACAGAAATAATTTTGATGTATGATTCTATGATCAAAAAAGAATATCAGGAAAGTACTAAAGCAGCATACATTACTGTTATTAATGATTTAAATAGTGAACATGGTCAGAAAGAACAAAACACAGTACTTTTACAACGCTTTAATGTTAATAAAAAATATACTGATTTCGTAATTTTAGAACCCGGTGATTCAAAAATTTTACAAACAAAATGCAAAGCGATCTGGCAGATAATAAATACTAATGATTTTAACAAAATATATGGCAGTTTTTTCGTAAATAGTATTAAAGGATATGTGAAAATTAATGCTAATAACTTAAAAATTTATAAAAAAGATGATAAAAGTAATGAAAAAAAGGTAAAATCAGCACAAAAAGAACAAAAAAATAATAAAAAACCTGAAAAACAAGCTGATTTAAAAAATAAAACTCCTAAAAATATTAAAAGTGATGATAACTCCGCTGCCACTTTAGATAAAGAAAAAATCTCTATCAAAAAAGACTTAGATATATTACAAAAACTAGGAGCAAATTTTGATGAATTTCAAAATTATAAAAATAATATTAGCCCTAAGGAATTAAAGAAAAAACTTTCTCAATTAAATGGTTTATTATATAAAATAACTAATAATTTTGAGTCATTAGAAGAAAAAGATAAGATAAAACTGCGCGATTTATTGAAAAAATACCGGAGTCCGAATATGAAATTAAGCGATAAACTGGCAACTATTATAAATAACATGTACGAAATGAGTTTGCCTATTGATCAAATGACAGCAAATCCAAAACATGAAAAATTTCCCGGCTCAGTACCCGATAATGTGCCTTCAATTAGTAAAAATTTAAGTTTTTTTAATTCTGACCTTAAGGGCTGGCAAAGCACAGGACTTTATGCTCCTGCCGGCAAAAAAATCACTGTAAAAGTTCCACAGACTCATCTAAAAAAAGAATTGCAATTAAGAATTAGCCCACATAAAGATAGTATCCAACTCCAAAAAGTTTGGAAAAGACCTCCCAAAATTAGCATAGTATTTGAACTTTATAAGCCAATTAACTACGCAAAAAGTCCCTACGGCGGTTTGATTTATGTAAATCTACCAGAAAATACTCAAATTTCAGACCTAGAAATCACAATCGAAGGCGGAATACCTGCCCCACTTTACGAACTCGGTAAAACAAAACTCGATGATTGGCAAGAAATGTTAAAAAATACTGATTCTCCATGGGGTGAAATATCTGCCGATAACTTTGTCATCACAACTACTACAAAAGCTCTGCGATATAAAGCTAAAAATCCTGAAAAAATTGCAAAATTTTGGCAAGAAGCCATTAAAAAAACTTACAATTTTACAAAACACAATGACACACCAAAACAAAAACAAAGATTAGTCGTTGATATCCAAATTAGCAATGGTGAAATGCATGCAGGCAATCCAATCATGATGCCGATTCAGTATAGTAGTAAAATTATTGATTTTAAAACACTACGTAATGAAGGAAATTGGGGTTTTTTTCACGAAATTGGTCATCAGACCCAATCCCCACACTGGACATTTACAGGCACAGGAGAAATTACTTGTAATATAATTAGCATGTATCTAATGGATCACATAACCAATAAAAAAGAAGATAAAAATTATGCAGAAATTTCTAAACTTAAAAATTATAAAAAAGTAAAAAATCATATAAATAAAATGGTGTCCTATCCGCAAGGTAATTTTATCTACTCTTACTTTTTTTATCATTTTTTACAAAAAAAATTCGGTTGGGATTTTTACAAAAAAGTCTTTGATTCATATAAAAAAATGCCTTCGGCAGAATTACCGAGAACCGATCCAAAAAAAATTGATACATGGCTTATCCAATGCAGTAAAATTTCACAACATAATTTAATACCTTACTTTGAGCAATGGAAAGTAAAAACATCGCAAAGGGCGCAAAATAAGGTAAAAAATATGGGCTTCCCGGAATGGAAACACCCCAAATTATAATTTTTTTAAAAATATTGTTTAAATTTTGGCTAAGTTAACTCATTTTTATGCAAAAATAACAATAAAAGCCACTTTTTAAGACAAATTTGTCAAAAAAATAAGTAAAAAAGCAATTTCTCACGCAAATTTCTTGTTATACTAACGGACATTGAATTTTGTAGAACAGAACAAACAGAAACCTTTTATTTTTCAAATACAAGATGATGTATTCTTACCAAATTATACTGCCTGCAGTATAGTTTTATTAAGAATAAAACCAAAGCACATTTTTTTAAAAAACCGGCGCTGGCATACGCTTATTTTTTTGTGATTCATCAATATTATAATTTGATTCGTTTTTTTTATTTGAATCAAAAGAATCATGTTCTGCCGGAGTTACGTATTTTGAAGTGGAGTGTTTTGCTATAGCGGTGAACATATCATTTAGTAAGTGCCGGAAACTAAGATAGTTATCATTTCTGGAAGGAATATAAATAATATCGCCCGGATTTAGCTTTGTGCTGTAAATAATCTGATCTGATGGATGAGCATTTGGATCAAGGTTGATCTCAGCAACACGCGTTTTAGCAATACTTCCGCGTATCAATAAAGATTTTTTTGGCTTTGCATCTTCGGTAAGTCCGTGCGCAGATGCCATGGCATTGCCGATTGTATTGGCTTTTACTATTGGATAAGAATTAGGTCTCTTTACTGCGCCAATTATATCAATTTTTTCTTTAAAGCTGCTGCTAATAATTATCTCGTCGCCGTTTTTGATGAAAACATTTTGCGATTCATCTTTATTTCTAAGCAAACTCTTAAAATCTATCGGAATAAATTTCTTATTCCGCAAAAAAATGCTTCTACTTAAACCTGCATCTCGATTTATTATGCCACCAGCTCGCTGGATAGCTTGATACAATCGTTCGCCCGGCTTAATCCTATATGTTTGCGGATTATGCACCAAACCAAGAACCTTATAAGACCCAAGCATATGATTTGTGCCATATTCCGGCGTTATCTTGACATTTACATCTGGATAAAGCAAGCTAAGTTTATCAGCCAGTTCATTTTCTATCTCCGGGATGCTTTTATTTAACACTGAAATATTTGCGCCCATATATTCAAAAGTCGAATCCTCTTCTATTTCTACTCTTTGCTTATTGCTTTCCATCTCTGACATAGAAATTAAAATTCTATCACCACTTCGTAAATAGTTTAGATTTTCTGATATTTTAAGATTATTTTGTCTCATATATTCGTAAGGAGCCAATATAAAAAATTTAAAACCATCTTCTTCCGAAATAGAAATTACTTGACCATATTTTGACTTAGAATCTAAAGCAAAATCTTTGATCTTGCCGCCAATATCCTGAATTCCGCGACAAGATACCATTTTTAGCGCAAAAAATAATAAAAAAAACGCTCTAAACCAAAATTTTAACATACTTACAGAAATAATATATTAAATATATATCTTAAATATTATAAAATGTCAATAAAAGTTTATAAAAAGCCCGATATGTTATATTATTTATTATGAATAGAATAAAATTATTAATAGCTAATGCTTTGCGTCTCTTTATAAAAAAATTTGGTCAAAAAATTAACGATTCTCGCGATGGCTCATTTATCGGTAGAGCATATGTTTGCCTTTGGCGCGGAAAAATTCATGTTATCGGTCTAGATAAAATTGTAAAAGTACATTTTTTACCGCAAAAACGACTTTCTTATTTAAAATCTGAAATCGGTTTTACCCTCGCAAATGAAAAATTTGATGATGAAAGTTGATGAAAAATTAGGTAAAAAGTAACTTTTTTTACGATTATCGGTGAAAAACGTTAAAAATCATCTTTTTTCCTTAAAATTTTGCCTAAAAATGTAAATTATTGTGCCGAAGAAGCAAAAAATGGTGAAGATGTTGCCGAATTTGGCGTAAAATGTTAAATAATTCTTATTTTTTTTGATTTTGACATTCATGGCGATGCTGCCGGCAAGGAAAGTGGAGCCGTTTTGTCTGAGTTCGTGGGTGGTGATGCCGTATTCGTCGACCGTGGCGGTTACGCCGGTGTTGGTGCAGCGCACGAGAGGACGGCGCAGTTCGATGGCGCGGAAAAGCGCGTTGTAAAAATGCTGATCGGCGGCTTGGCTATCGCCAAACCAGTTGTCGTTGGTCAAATTTAAGATAATTTGCGGTTCGGGACGGGCGAAGATTCTGGTAATTTTGCTCAGAGTGTCTTCGAAGCAAATAGTCGGAATTATGGAGAATTTTTTGTTGTGAATTTCGATATTTATCGGTTCGGTGGCAACTCCGCGTGAGAAATCGATGCCATCGGGCAGCTGCGGCGCAACTTTTTTCATCAAAGTAATCATAAATCTAAGCGGCACAAATTCACCAAAGGGCACGAGGTGAATTTTGTGATAAAAATCGGTCATTTTTTTGTTACTTGTATCTTTTTGCATAAAAGCGATGGAGTTGAAAAAGCCATTTTGGTCAAAATCACGGACGACGATGCCAAAAACCAAAACGCTATTGATTTGATCAACAATTTTATCTATCCAGGGCTTCATATTGTGAAAATAGTCCGGCACCGCGCTTTCGGGCCAAAGAATCAGGTCGAAATATTCGCCATTTTCGTTGATAGAGGTGGCATTGGCGAGGGTAAACGCTTGCAGGTAGGCGAGATGATTTTGCAGGAGCTCGGTGTTCCACTTATCTTCGCGAGTGAGATTTGGCTGTAGGCATAAAATTCTTAGATTGAAATATTCATCTTTTTTTTCAACGTGCCGGTCTTTAATTTTCCAAAATCCATAAATAAAACAAATTATCATAGCGATCACGGCGGTGAAAAAGTCCAGGTGTGGGTGAAATTTGCGGTTTTTGACCTCCAAAATCAAGCGCCAAAGCGTCAAAAGCATGAGCGTCGAGACGAAAATAATGAGAAATGACAAGCCATAAACTCCAAAGATGTCGGCGATTTGGATGATGGTGGTGTAGCCGGTGTTGAGCGCCACGCCGAGCTTGTTCCAGCCGAAACCGGTCAGCAAAATTTCGCGCAGCCACTCCAAGCTGATCCAGACGCAAGAGACTAAAAATGCGATTTTAATGGAATGCAGCGCCGGGTCGAAGCTGCTAATTATTTTGTTTTTTTTGTTTCTTTTGCTTAAATGACCGCTTTTTTTGTTTTCGGTTAAAATTTTGCTCAGATTTGGCTGAAAAAATTTTACCACGATGCTGCCGAATATGCCGAAATATAGGGATAGATAAATCGGCAGAGCGATTGCGCCAAAAACGGTAACGTGGTTTAGCCAGTTTAAGCTCGGCAGAAAAAAGCTAAGTCCGCACAAAAACGCTCTGAAAAATGCCGAAAATATGAACTTTTTTAACAAAAAAACGACTTTTTCGCCGATTTTTGCCCTTTTTTGCAAAAAAATATCCTTTTTATACGGAAAAATCCATAAATTCGCCATCATAACGATAACCGAAAACCAAATCATCGAGTTTTTATTCAGCGGCGGATAAGATGCATACATCAAGAGACCGGCAAGGATGCTGAAAATAAAGGGAAATATTATTAATAGCTTTTGCAAAAGTAATGAGATTAATATTTAATATTTAATAAACTAAAAATATAAAGCATAATCTCTTTTACAACTTTATAATAATTAAAGAAATTTTTTTGTCTTTTTTTACAAAAAATGAAATATTTAGTAAAAAGACAAATTTTTTAAAAGAAATGAGGGGTATCTGCGCTCAAGCACAATTATGTGGGTAATTCGCTATCCTGTTTGCAGACAAAAAAAGATTTTATTAAAAAAAAATTTTGACTACGGTATATTCGCATACTATAATTAGCAATATGAATAGTTATCAGCAAAATCACATAGATTTTTATGAAAATAATTATGAAAAACTTAACAATAATAAAAAAATTACAGGTTATTTTATTTATAATGCAGAACAAAAACGAAGAATAAAAAATAATGATTTGCCGGAATTTTATCCAGATTTGCCCCAAAAAAAGTATTCTATTATTTATGCTGATCCACCTTGGGATTACGGAGGCAAGATGCAATTTGATAAAAGCGGAAAGAAAGAATTTAATTTAAATTATGAGAAAAAAATTTTTATAAGTTCTGCAAATTTTAAATATCCAACAGTAAAAACTAAAGAATTAAAGAAAATTCCCATATATAAAATTGCTGAAGATGATTGTTTGCTCTTTATGTGGGTTACCAATCCTCATCTTGACCAGGGAATTGAACTTGGAAAGGCGTGGGGCTTTGAATATAGAACTGTTGCTTTTGTTTGGGATAAGATGGTTCACAATCCGGGACAATATACTCTATCATATTGTGAATTGTGTTTATTATTTAAGCGAGGCAGGATACCACAACCAAGAGGAGCAAGAAATATTAAACAATTAATAAGAGTTAACAGAGGGCAACATAGTCAAAAACCGTTAAAAGTTTTAACCGATATTGAAAAAATGTTTCCTACCCAAAAAAAAATAGAACTCTTCGCACGCAATAAACCGAAAGAATGGGATGTATGGGGTCTTGATGTGAGAGAGATTTACGACTAATCAACTAATTAATGGAACTATATATTTTTCAAAATGTTCTAACAATTTTGTAGGATTTTTTGAATCTCGCCAAAAAAAATAATGCGCTTTTTTATCACCATACCAACAAGTGATTTCTCTAACCCTACAAGGATCTCTTGTAATATTGCCTTGAAATACTATCCAAAATGGTAATGTATTTTTCGATAGGTTGCCTTTTTCTCTTAAAATTTGTTGCAAACCCGGAGTAAAAAACTTGCATGATCTTTCGTGTGCGTTACCGCGACCATCAGAACGTTTGCCTCCTTCAACCCAACCATCTTGCCTTTTCACTTCTACGTATATTGTTTTTTTCGATTTAATATTATCTATGGCATAATCAGGAATGACTCCATGCCTTGTAATTTTATTTAAAGGTGTGAAAATTTCAGACTGTTCTTTAGCACTTAGTTGAATATTTACATAAATATTGTTCAATTCTTTCGGTTTGCTGCGTATTTGAAAATCAGAATCCTCAAAAACTACTTTAAATGTCTCAAAAAAACTGGTTTCTGCTATTGCTGCATTTTTGCCGCTATAATCTTGCCATTTTTTACGTAATCTGTTTGCTTCACTTCCCATTACAAAATCATTCAAAATCCATTAAAACTTTAAGTTTTAGATTTAAAGCATTTGTAATTTTTTTAATATTTGTGAGAGTTATATTTTTTTCACCTCGCTCAATCATTCCAATATATGTTCTATGCAAACCAGCTTTAGAAGCCAAAGTTTCCTGCGAAATTTGAAGATTTTT
>JASAMZ010002861.1:0-20529 GCA_030248115.1 Linhomoeus sp. GSCO2_2
TACTGAGGTGTACACCTACATACCTGTACACACATACACCTGTGCACATGTACTGAGGTAAATGATGCTATCACCGCGCGCTGCGGGGCACCGCGCGCTCGCTCCTTCCCTCCCTCCCAGAAGAGACGCCGGTGACGTCACAACACCGCGGGAGACCTAAGCCTGGCTATGTGGTGGATCCGCTGGATGGAGCGCGCAGCGATTTCGTCTCGGCAAAACGCCAACATTACTGGCAACATGCGCTGGAACGTGAACGTACAACGGCCCCTCTTTGCACCGAGCTGGAACAGACACGTGCAACACGATAGGGAAGTAAGCACCGTGTTGGAAGCAGTGCCCAAACGCAGTCGAAAAGTCATCTTGTTGGTCCTGGCCAGACTTGTCCTGGCTGGCTAGTACACAGCGCTGTACCACAATTCTGGATGGGGTTTTCAGATCTTTCCTCCAAAACCAGCCTAACGCATCCGAAAAGGACCGAAACAGATGAAGAATCGCAAAAGTGGCGCGACATTCGACATTCCCGACTCCGAAAATACCTGAACTGAAACACCTCTACTTCCATCGTTCCGGCGGTCCGCTCGCTCGTACGCTTGCTCATTGCGTGCTACGTGGCGTATCAGCTTGAGGCACACACTTGCGGCGGCTTCATCGCGACAACGATGGCCATGCACTGGCAAATGGTCAGCCGCGCGCACAAGGACGCATCTGTGCACCGAGCGGGAAAGAAGTGCGCTAATAGATGGCGCTTCTGAAACAGGCAAGGAGGCCGACTTCGCTAAGCACAGAAGGGCGACACCACCGCGGCATTTCAAACCAACAATTATGGCGCTCGCCATCTCCAAGAGCGCTCGCAAGCACACAACCGGTGTCAAAAGGCCCTAAACCTATTGGTCCGAACTTGTTTCGACGGTCCCGCTACACCGCGCTACACCTCAATACTACCCCGGGATTTCAAATTTTTGCCACAAACCCACCCTAAACCATCCGAAAAGGGTCGAAAGTGAACAGTAATCGCAAAACTAACGCGAAATTCGAACTCCCCGACCCCGAAAACCCCCGAACCAACTGTCAACTCGATTTTGAAAATTTCCCGTTTTCGTTTGTTTTGTTTTGGTGTTTGGGGTGTGTTTCTGTTTTGCTGATGGATCATTGTCCCCCTCCCCCCGTCCCCTCGCTTGGGTCGGGTTTGGGCCTCCCCGCGCGGGCGGAGAGCAGTAGGCACCGGGGAAGGTCTTTTCGTGCTCCTTAACTTTCGCTCGGCAGAACCGATTTTAAACGGTTTTTTGCGTTCGATAGCCCTGTGATGCGCAGGCCGCGGCCAACCCCCCCCCCCAAAACACAACAACCAAAAACAATATGCAGAAAATTCCGGGAGTGGAAAAATTTTTTGAAAATTCAAAAATTCAAATTTTTACTAAGTAAAAAAATTTGTGCTCCCATTTTCGCTAAACTTGATCAAAATTCACCATTTTTGGATATGTTGTAGCCCTTGGGGAGGCAGACTTGGGAAATCAAAAATTGGAAAATTTGGACGCGGCACGGCCGAGATACGGTAGATTCAAATTTTGAGAACCCGATTCCGGCCGTTCAAAAAATCATATCTCTCGATTTACTGGGCCGATCGGGCTAAGATAAAATTTCCGGCCGGCGTCTGGATGTGCTCTTTCATGTTAGACCGAAACCGGCAAAATCCATCCAGCCGTTCGTGAGCTAGTCGGGGGCAATGGGTTTCCGTTTGGGACCAAGTTTGGGGATTTTGGGATTTGGCCGGTTTTTTCGCCGAAACGCGTGGTTCTACCGGGAAACGGACACCGCCAGTCGATTCTACGCTAAAATCTGGTCCGGAAACATAATTTTTTATTTTTCGAGCTACCGTAACCCGGCCGCGTCGAATTTTTGAATCCCGGGCCGAAATTTTCAAAATCGAGTTGACAGTTGGTTCGGGGGTTTTCGGGGTCGGGGAGTTCGAATTTCGCGTTAGTTTTGCGATTACTGTTCACTTTCGACCCTTTTCGGATGGTTTAGGGTGGGTTTGTGGCAAAAATTTGAAATCCCGGGGTAGTATTGAGGTGTAGCGCGGTGTAGCGGGACCGTCGAAACAAGTTCGGACCAATAGGTTTAGGGCCTTTTGACACCGGTTGTGTGCTTGCGAGCGCTCTTGGAGATGGCGAGCGCCATAATTGTTGGTTTGAAATGCCGCGGTGGTGTCGCCCTTCTGTGCTTAGCGAAGTCGGCCTCCTTGCCTGTTTCAGAAGCGCCATCTATTAGCGCGCTTCTTTCCCGCTCGGTGCACAGATGCGTCCTTGTGCGCGCGGCTGACCATTTGCCAGTACATGGCCGTCGTTGTCGCGATGAAACCGCCGCGCGTGTGTGCCTCAAGCTGATACGCCACGTAGCACGCAATGAGCGAGCGTACGAGCGAGCGGACTGCCGGAACGATGGAAGTAGAGGTGCTTCAGGTATTTTCGGAGTCGGGAATGTCGAATGTCGCGCCACTTTTGCGATTCTTCGTCTGTTTCGGTCCTTTTCGGATGCGTTAGGCTGGTTTTGGAGGAAAGGTCCGAAAACCCCATCCAGAATTGTGGTACAGCGCTGTGTACCAGCCAGCCAGGACAAGTCTGGCCAGGGCCAACAAGTTCATGACTTTTCGACTGCGTTTGGGCACTGCTTCCAACACGGTGCTCACTTCCTTATCGTGTTGCACGTGTCTGTTCCAGCTCGGTGCAAAGAGGGGCCGTTGTACGTTCCCAGCGCATGTTGCCAGTAATGTTGGCGTTTTGCCGAGACGAAATCGCTGCGCGCTCCATCCAGCCGATTCACCACGTAGCCAGGCTTACATGTAGGTCTCCCGTGGTGTTGGACGTCACCCGCGTCTCTTCTGGGAGGGAGGGAAGGAACGAGCGCGCGGTGCCCCGCAGCGCGCGGTGATCCGCATCATTTCCTCAGTACATGTGTACAGGTGTACAGGTGTGTGTACAGGTGTGTAGGTGTACACCTCAGTACCGATAAGTTCAGCTTCAGTGGGTGGTTTAAGCCAATCGGCGGAGTGCCACGTTGACACTCGCGGAGTGTCACGTTTAACTAGTTGCCAAAAGAACAGGGAATTGGTCATTCTGATGTATCAGCTCAAGGACATCCAACGCATTCACCGCAAAGCTGAGCTCAGGTTGAACAAGACTTTTCCAACACCGTGCATCCGAGGGAAGATTTGGCCGTTCGGCGGTAGGTGACATTACAAGCGCTATGTCGTCAATCCCTTTGACCGTTCCATAAAATACAATTGTAATGCCTACCGGCTACCATCAACTAAATGACCCTCAATTGAATCAACATAATTATAGGCTGCGACTCGATTTGGCTTTGGCAGAGCCTACACTTGCCCCTAACGCATGGAAAAGCCATTATGTTGTCGTCAATTTATGTACGTTCACATTCGCACATAATACAGCAGTAGTGCATGTTTTGTTTCAGGATAGGAGCCAAATCTTCGATTCGCCGTCGAGCACGTCCCAACCGACAGCTTCTCAGTCCACCTTCACCTCGTGAGCAAGGGCCGAGTCTTGGCGAACATATTCCACCCTCCGATCATTGAATTCAAACTTGACCCTGTATTCTCGATCTGCTCTAAACATATGGTGATTGGATGGCAGTGGGAGGAAAGGAAGCAGCGTTCGTGGGGTGGTGACTGAAGTCTGGCTGTTGAGACACAACTCCAGGGATCAGTGGATCGACATGAGGATATGGGACTTTGAGAAGAGCGATAGACTCAGGGTTACACTGTCTCCTGGAGAGGAAGGTGGTGTAAAGTGAATGGTGTCCAGTTGACGTACGATAGACCGTGTAAAAGAAACTACTATGCATCCCCACTGTTTCTCGCTGAAGTTTAACCTATGCACCACGCAAAACACGATAATTCTAGCGCATATTGCCAAAACGGTCATTTTCCTACTTCCATTGCTGGGGGCGGGGAGAGGGGTGGTGGGAGGGGGAGGCTGGATTCCAAAATACACAGTTTGGTTACATAGCTCACGCTGCTGTACTGTATTTCAGTTCTGGAAGCAAGCTGCGCATTGTGGTCAAGACGGTCTACGGCTTGGGCCACACTCTGACGAGAACTGTGACGGTACTGCATTTGTGTTTGCCTGCTAAGTAAGCGTCCATTACTCAACTGCCCCCCGCGTATTTAGGTCAAGGAGACAAAATGGATCCAGCTGACTACTTCGCCATCTGCGGGCGATGCAACCACCTCAGAGCAGCAGCTGCCATCTCCAAAGAGAAAGCGCTGCTCTACTTTGAGAAGAAAGGCGTAGTTCCAATGCAATTCACATGAAATCGCCAGGTCTCATCTGAATCTTTAGGCACAGCTTCAACAGCAACCCGCGCCAAGAGGAGCGCAAGGTCTTCTCTTACAAAAAGTCTTCCATGGTCGCCTCTGAAGCAGTGAACTTCAAGATTCAACCTCTGAACCTCACACGTAAAAACTGGACCAGTCAGTACCTGGACACCAGAGGTCAGCAGCAGTTTGTCAGAGTTGCCGGGCTGGGAGACGGCACCGACCTCTATGGAATCGTGAACAGAGGACAGTTCTACCTTGTGAAGCCAAGGGGCAAAGGAGTGAAAGCACGCAGAAGACGGAGTCCGACCAGGGAATTTTAAGGAACATATTGGTACTATACCTACCAATTAATAATGTTACTCAACGGAGTGGGGAAGTCAATGAAGCCCAAAATAACAACACCATTCTTGAATGGCCTGCTGCATTCAAATTCTTTTCTACACAGTACACTTTGCCTGCATCTGCATTGAGTGCGTCTGCATGTATGTACATACCTAGACCATCTGCAGCAGTTTAACTCTGTGCCATTCTCTTTCCAATCACAACACGTTCTTCAGAGACACCGCTATTCAAGTTGCTTCGTCCAGACGACGTCCCAACTTCAACGGCCATCACTCACGCCGCCTTGCACCAGTTCCAGTTCTGGCCACGACTATACATGGAATTCCTCCACCTATTACATAGCAAGGAACTCGAAGGCGATGCCAACTTGCCCTTGGATTTGGCTCTTGTGAACACTCAAGGTTCGAGCAATCTGAGATTTTGTCACGACACATTTGGCCACATTTCGAGACGAGAGAAGTTTATCTGTCCTGTCCTGCTGTCGGCAACCGCACCAATCTGACTTATAACGGACAGCCGATAGCTTCATCTGATACCGTAACCGTGACCTATTTCTGGCAATGGATGCGGACCCATGAAAGGGTGATGGTGACGAAACCCATATTACTTCTTCCAAGGCTACCAGCAAAACGGCCAGATTAGGTCCGCCTACTTTGTTGAAACCGCTTCTAGGTAATACCCCTAAGTTAGGTAGACGATTTTGGATATTGGTGAAGTGTAGGTTCAAAGTAAAGCAACAGGAAATATTGGTAATGGTCTTAGTCGCGAGAAGGCATAGCAGAAAATCTGAGCTGGACGCGATGCGACATCCCCAGATTGCGTGATGGCTAGGCGTTTAACCTGCTGTTCTTCAGGTGGACCTGCGCGGATCTAATGTCATCCGTGCGGTTCTTCGGTACGGCCGCTAGAGAAGAGCTACAGCGGAGATCGAAACATCAGTAGATTCCCCAGATAATTTCATGAGATTGAGCTTTGTTGCGCGAAGATCGGATGAGTATTTCGGAAGTTATGCATGATTTCCCAGTTGAAAAGATCCGCAAAATGTAAAATACGCATTGGCGCAATGCGAGTTTCCTATTTTGACGCAAGTTTTAACACGTGATAGAGGCTTGCAAAAAAGACGCATCCAACGCAAGTTACGCATGGTGCACTGACGCACCGTTCACGAGTTATGGCCTAAAATCGGTCCGACTTCAACATAGGGGTCATAGGGATGAATAAGCAGCGCAAACTTTGGCATGCCATAACTCGCGAAAGTGCATCGTAGCGACATGCCGGTAACTTGTGTTCCATGCGTCTTTTCCAGCTCTTATCATGTGTTGAAATTTCGTCAGAATCAGAAGAATCGTGTTGCGCAAATGCGTATTTCACATTTGCGGATCTTTTCAACTGGAAAATCATGCGTGACCTTCCGAAATACTCATCCGATCTTCGCGCAACGAAGCTCGATCTTCATGAAATTGTCTGGGGAATCTACTGATGTGTCGATCTCCGCTGTAGCTCTTCTCTAGCGGCCGTACCGAAGAACCGCACGGATGCCGTTAGATCCGCACAGGTCCGCCTGAAGAACAGCAGGTTAAACAATCAAGCGCTTCCTTTTGTTAGACCGGCAAGCGTGGACCCCAACTCGGACAGTGTTCAACTGTTCCACATGAAGCACAGATCGGAGAGAGTGACGCGCTCTTCCAAGACGTGCACGTTTTCATGGTCGGCGAACGGATTCGGAGCCTCGCAATGTGGAACGGCTTCCCAGGAGAGCCAAGGATATGCGAATCTTCCATTTGCACTGCGTCGAGGGACGGAACGAAAGGTGTCCTCAGTTGTTGGCGCTTCTTGTTGAGGCAGTTCTGACCGCGTGCGTCCGTAAAATTGTGCGGAAATCAAGAACGTGGTTTTGAAAGCATAGTGCTATGAGCGGTGTTAACCAGCAGTACGAAATGTAGGATACACGGCTACTGCTTGGCTTTGTATACGTAACATTAGATACTCATTGCAGTGTCACCCCTGAAGTCTACATCATGTGTCCTGGAGAATGGAAGAACGTTATGGAATTGAAACGGAAACCACCCTTAGTCCCCCTCAGATTGTGACAATGGGCAACGGATCGCTGCATCTCTTCTACGTACACCGAGACAGAACCGTACGACATCGAATTTATGAAATATCAAGCAACTCGACACGAAAACGGCAGAATCGAAAGTCTTGATGGGACCTGGAATAACCCGACAGGTGACATTATCACAGTTACTGTAGATGTGTTGTGACATTCTGAAATACTATGTACAGAGTATGGACTACACACCTCCTACATTGCACATGTCTTACAACTCCCCGCAGACCTTGGAGGCAACTCGATCAGTCGTCCAGTGGTGGTCGTCTACAGCGAAGAAGAAGCGGACATCTTTACGGCCAACAGTCTACACCGTTTGCAGGTCTACCAATTCAGAAAGAGTGGCTGCAAAGTGAAGGAAAATGAGAAAGAAGAAGAAGACGATGACGATGATGATGATGATGAAGACGAAGAGGAAGATCCCGATTGGTGATTCCAATTCTTACCCGCTTAGAATGTGCTTCACAACCTGGCGCGCTGATTAACCACTGGGACGACTACCCGCGACGACTATGTTTCACGTGAAGTTGACGCGCGTCAGCGTAGCTAAGCCACTTCGTCATTCAGTCAGGGATCACTCACGACCTGTAACTGAAGGGGACGTGACGAGCTCGGGCTATGATGGTCTCCAATGACTTACGCCTTGCTAGCGCCGCCAGATTGCAACCTGGGGGCGCTTCAAACTTCTGATCCCCTCAAACTTCCTTCATCTCAGCTGCTTAGGAAGAAAACAACTCCGCGCCGCTTGGCTGGACAAAGCATCGATTTTCGCTTCAGAGGTTTTTGGGGGACGGGCGGTCGAGTTTTACAAGCAATACATGGGGCCAGTTTGGTTTCCGCGAGAGCCCCCACTTGACTGCGGGCGGCTTCTTAGATGGCAGAGAGGAGGGGGAAGGCTGTCAGTCAGTCGGCTCGTCCTCAGAACTTGATGATAGAGAAGGCGGCTAGGCCGCAAAGCCGTCTCTGATGGGAATAGCTGTCTAGAACCTACCCGCCAGACCCAGAACAAATCACCTGCGACCACGCCATGACGTAGTAACGTAGGCGACCTGGTGGGAGGTCAACCTGATCGTACTCTCCAAAACCTCTGAAAATCGAGAACTTCAGAAATGACACATCTGAACAACACCAGCCCAATCTCTGAAGACCATCTCCCCAGCGAGGACCTTGTAGCGGTCGTCATCTGGTGCCTATTCTCGCTCTATGGCCTAAGCACGAACCTTATAGTGCTGGCTGCCATCCTTGCGGCCAAATAGAGGGCCCGGGCCACCTCCTACTGGCTGATCGTCAGCCTGTCCCTCTGCGACGTCAGCATGCTGGTCGTCTTCCTCTTCCCCCGGGTGCCTGCTACGCTCTTCAAGTGGGTGACCCACTGACGACACGGCGACAGGAATTGAGATACATAGCATGAATGGCGTGTTCCAAGTTTTCACTACTACATTGCCGCCTCATTGAGTTCGGAGTATTCAATCAGTATAAGGTACACGCATGCGCGTACCCTACCGGTATTTGAACACAGTAGTGCAGTGGGCATTAGAGGAGTAATCATGGAAATGAATCAGGTAAGTGACATATGTACATATTAATGCGTACGTACCTAGGTTCATCCAAATAACACAAAGTGACTCAAATGTACCATGTATTCTCGGCCTTCGTTGCGCCTACTGCGTAGCCTGTCTGATTGACGCTCACTATTTCGAGCTGAACACCTGCATACGGCGCAATAACGCGAAATCAACACCCATCACGTAGTCCAAATGACAATTGTTCAGATCCGCCTATCTGGGCGAGAACGACTTCGCCAACTCCTTCGGTCTGTTCGCCTACGACCTGTTCTGGTACCGTCACCCATCTGCACCTCCTTCTGATGGCCGCCAATCGCTACGTCTCCATCTGCCAGCCCAGACACTACGCCCTTGAAGATACGCAGCAGTCTCGATTCATTGCGGATGATGGCGCTTCTCTTCAGGTAGACGCCCGCTCTCTGCTGCGCCTGCAGCTCGTGCTGCTGCCGAAGACTGCGGTTCACCTCGCTGCTGCGCCGGCGCTCGCTGCGCTGCTTGTATCTGTAATGGAATTCAGATGTGTACATGTACATTGGCATTAGACAGAGAAAATGATACCTTGCTTCTGGTTTGGCATAGAGTTATTTCAATGCAAGTGCAGGCCCTACAGAAGCAGTTTGTTTCTGCGCAACGGTTTCGGAACACTACATGGTGTCCCATCATTTCGGCGTATAGGGTATAGGTATTAGACGGCTTTCAAAGTAGTGCACTTGCCACTGCACAGGCCTGACAGTTTGTCTTGACATACACTGTATGTACGACGCACTGTAAAATACAGCCCAAAACGAAAGGTTTAGAGGAGTTCACTTACTCACCCGTCCAATCTACAGGTCAGGTGCAGTTCCATTGTACCACTTAGTCTTCACAATCTACTCACCTGAGCATGAGGGCTCGACTCTTGCGCACCTTGGTCACAATCTTTGAGTAGCAGAAGAGCATCCCAGTGATGATGGCCAGGTTGAGCAGGCCGTCCGCGTGACTGTACACCTGAAAACGGCGCACCTGTAAAGATGGGAGAAGCTGCAGGCACAGTTGCGCAAACTCAAAATTCAAATTCGCGCCCTACCGTATTCGTCGGGTGATACTTGGCCATCAGCAGGTCGTAGTCCCACACTAGCAGACAGCAGCGGAAGAGCCCAAGCGCAGAGAAAGCCGTGCCGATGGCGTAAGCGGAGCAAAGTAGTGCGGCAGTTCTAGTTTTGGAGAAGTAGACGGCGTAGTGTCTGGGCTGGCAGATGGAGACGTAGCGATTGGCGGCCATCAGAAGGAGGTGCAGAATGGCGCTGTACCAGAACAGGTCGTAGGCGAACAGACCGAAGGAGTTGGCGAAGCTCGTCTCGCCCAGATAGGCGGATCTGAACAATTGTCATTTGGACTACGCTACGGTGTTGGATTTCGCGTTATTGCGCCGTATGCAGGGTGTTCAGCTCGAAAATATCAGCGTCAATCAGACAGGCTACGCAGTAGGCGCAACGAAGGCCGAGAATACATGGTACATTTGAGTCACTTTGTGTTATTTGGATGAACCTAGGTACGTACGCATTAGATGTACATATGTCACTTACCGTATTCATTTCCATGATTACTCCTCTAATGCCCACTGCACTACTGTGTTCAAATACCGGTAGGGTACGCGCATGCGTGTACCTTACTGATTGAAATCTCCGAACTCATGAGGCGGCAATGTAGTAGTGAAAACTTGGAACACGCCATTCATGCTATGTATCTCAATTCCTGTCGCCGTGTCGTCAGTGGGTCACCCACTTGAAGAGCGTAGCAGGCACCAGGTGGAAGAGGAAGACGACCAGCATGCTGACGTCGCAGAGGGACAGGCTGACGATCAGCCAGTAGGAGGTGGCCCGGGCCATCTTTTTGGCCGTAAGTATGGCAGCCAGCACTAGAAGGTTCGTGCTTAGGCCATAGAGCGAGAATAGGCACCAGATGACGACCGCTACAAGGTCCTCTGCTGGGAGATGGTCTTCAGAGATTGGGCTGGTGTGGTTCAGAGGTGTCATTTCTGAAGTTCTCGATTTTCAGAGGTTTTGCAGAGTACGAACAGGTTGACCTCCCACCAGGTCGCCTACGTAACTACGTCATGGCGTGGTCGCAGGTGATTTGTTCTGGGTCTGGCGGGTAGGTTCTAGACAGCTATTCCCATCAGAGACGGCTTTGCGGCCTAGCCGCCTTCTCTATCATCAAGTTCTGAGGACGAGCCGACTGACTGACAGCCTTCCCCCTCCTCTCTGCCATCTAAGAAGCCGCCCGCAGTCAAGTGGGGGCTCTCGCGGTAATCAAACTGGCCCCATGATTGCTTGTAAAACTCGACCGCCCGTCCCCCAAAAACCTCTGAAGCGAAAATCGATGCTTTGTCCAGCCAAGCGGCGCGGAGTTGTTTTCTTCCTAAGCAGCTGAGATGAAAGGAAGTTTGAGGGGATCAGAAGTTTGAAGCGCCCCCAGGTTGCAATCTGGCGGCGCTAGCGAGGCGTAAGTCATTGGAGACCATCATAGCCCGAGCTCGTCACGTCCCCTTCAGTTACAGGTCGTGAATTATCCCTGACTGAATGACGAAGTGGCTTAGCTACGCTGACGCGCGTCAACTTCACGTGAAACATAGTCGTCGCGGGTAGTCGTCCGAGTGGTTAATCAGCGCGCCAGGTTGTGAAGCACATTCTACGCGGGTAAGAATTGGAATCACCAATCGGGATCTTCCTCTTCGTCTTCATCATCATCATCATCGTCATCGTCTTCTTCTTCTTTCTCATTTTCCTTCACTTTGCAGCCACTCTTTCTGAATTGGTAGACCTGCAAACGGTGTAGACTGTTGGCCGTAAAGATGTCCGCTTCTTCTTCGCTGTAGACGACCACCACTGGACGACTGATCGAGTTGCCTCCAAGGTCTGCGGGGGAGTCTGTAAGACATGTGCAATGTAATAGGTGTGTAGTCCATACTCTGTACATAGTATTTCAGAATGTCACAACACATCTACAGTAACTGTGATAATGTCACCTGTCGGGTTATTCCAGGTCCCATCAAGACTTTCGATTTTGCCGTTTTCGTGTCGACAGCTCTCGCCACATTCATAAATTCGATGTCGTACGGTTCTGTCTCGGTGTACGTAGAAGAGATGCAGCGATCCGTTGCCCATTGTCACAATCGAAGGGGGATGAAGGGTGGTGTCCGTTTCCAATTCCATAACGTTCTTCCATTCTCCAGGACACATGATGTAGACTTCAGGGGTGACACTGCAATGAGTATCGTACGTTACGTATACAAAGCCAAGCAGTAGCCGTGTATCCTACATTTCGTACTGCTGGTTAACACCGCTCATAGCACTATGCTTTCAAAACCACGTTCTTGATTTCCGCACAATTTTACGGACGCACGCGGTCAGAACTGCCTCAACAAGAAGCGCCAACAACTGAGGACACCTTTCGTTCCGTCCCTCGACGCAGTGCAAATGGAAGATTCGCATATCCTTGGCTCTCCTGGGAAGCCGTTCCACATTGCGAGGCTCCCGAATCCGTTCGCCGACCATGAAAACGTGCACGTCTTGGAAGAGCGTGTTATTCTCTCCGATCCTGCGCTCCATGTG
Organism: Linhomoeus sp. GSCO2_2; assembly: GCA_030248115.1. Classification (NCBI taxonomy): domain Eukaryota; kingdom Metazoa; phylum Nematoda; class Chromadorea; order Monhysterida; family Linhomoeidae; genus Linhomoeus; species Linhomoeus sp. GSCO2_2. Next base: position 11,947 of record JASAMZ010002861.1, read on the forward strand.
GAACAGTTGAACACTGTCCGAGTTGGGGTCCATGCTTGCCGGTCTAACAAAAGGAAGCGCTTCATTGTTTAACCTGCTGTTCTTCAGGCGGACCTGTGCGGATCTAACGGCATCCGTGCGGTTCTTCGGTACGGCCGCTAGAGAAGAGCTACAGCGGAGATCGACACATCAGTAGATTCCCCAGACAATTTCATGAAGATCGAGCTTTGTTGCGCGAAGATCGGATGAGTATTTCGGAAGTTATGCATGATTTTCCAGTTGAAAAGATCCGCAAAATGTGAAATACGCATTTGCGCAACACGATTCTTCTGATTCTGACGAAATTTCAACACATGATAGAGCTCGAAAAGACGCATCCAACACAAGTTACCGCATGTCGCTACGATGCACCGTTCGCGAGTTATGGCATGCCAAAGTTTGCGCTGCTTATTCATCCCTATGACCCCTATGTTGAAGTAGGACAAACTTTAGGCCATAACTCGTGAACGGTGCATCGTAGCGGCATGCGGTAACTTGCGTTGGATGCGTCTTTTCGACCTCTATCACGTGTTAAAATTTCGTCAAAATCGGAAAACTCGCATTGCGCCAATGCGTATTTTACATTTTGCGGATCTTTTCAACTGGGAAATCATGCATAACTTCCGAAATACTCATCCGATCTTCGCGCAACAAAGCTCGATCTTCATGAAATTATCTGGGGAATCTACTGATGTTTCGATCTCCGCTGTAGCTCTTCTCTAGCGGCCGTACCGAAGAACCGCACGGATGACATTAGATCCGCGCAGGTCCACCTGAAGAACAGCAGGTTAAACGCCTAGCCATCACGCAATCTGGGGATGTCGCATCGCGTCCAGCTCAGATTTTCTGCTATGCCTTCTCGCGACTAAGAGACCCATTACCAATATTTCCTGTTGCTTTACTTGAACCTACACTTCACCAATATCCAAAATCGTCTACCTAACTTAGGGGTATTACCTAGAAGCGGTTTCAACAAAGTAGGCGGACCTAATCTGGCCGTTTTGCTGGTAGCCTTGGAAGAAGTAATATGGTTCGTCGCCGTCGCCCTTCTCATGGGTCCGCATCCATTGCCAGAAATAGGTCACGGTTACGGTATCGGATGGAAACTTTATCGGCTGTCCGTTATAAGTCAGATTGGTGCGGTTGCCGACAGCAGGGACAGGACAGATCAATTTCTCTCGTCTCGAAATGTGGCCAAATGTGTCGTGACAAAATCTCAGATTGCTCGAACCTTCAGTGTTCACAAGAGCCAACTCCAAGGGCAAGTTGGCGTCGCCTTCGAGTTCCTTGCTATGTAATAGGTGGAGGAATTCCATGTATAGTCGTGGCCAGAACTGGAACTGGTGCAAGGCGGCGTGAGTGATGGCCGTTGAAGCGACGTCGTCTGGACGAAGCAACTTGAATAGCGGAGTCTCTGAAGAACGTGTTGTGATTGGAAAGAGAATGGCACAGAGTTAAACTGCTGCAGATGGTCTAGGTATGTACATACATGCAGACGCACTCAATGCAGATGCAGGCAAGGTGTACTGTGTAGGAAAGAATTTGAATGCGGCGGGCCATACAAGAATGGTGTTGTTATTTCAGGCTTCATTAACTACCCACTCCGTTTAGTAACATTATTAATTGGTAGGTATAGTAAATATGTACCTTGAAATTCCCTCGTCGGACTGCGTCTTCTGCGTGCTTTCACTCCTTTGCCCCTTGGCTTCACAAGGTAGAACTGTCCTCTGTTCACGATTCCATAGAGGTCGGTGCCGTCTCCCAGCCCGGCAACTCTGACGAACTGCTGCTGACCTCTGGTGTCCAGGTACTGACTGGTCCAGTTTTTACGTGTGAGGTTCAGAGGTTGAATCTTGAAGTTCACTGCTTCAGAGGCGACCATGGAAGACTTTTTGTAAGAGAAGACCTTGCGCTCCTCTTGGCGCGGGTTGCTGTTGAAGCTGTGCCTAAAGATTCAGATGAGACCTGGCGATTTCATGTGAATTGCATTGGAACTACGCACTTCTTCTCAAAGTAGAGCAGCGCTTTCTCTTTGGAGATGGCAGCTGCTGCTCTGAGGTGGTTGCATCGCCCGCAGATGGCGAAGTCAGTCAGCTGGATCCATTTTGTCTCCTTGACCTAAATACGCGGCAGTTGAGTGATCGACGCTTGTTTCAGCAGGCAAACACAAATGCAGTACCGTCACAGTTCTCGTCAGAGTGTGGCCCAAGCCGTAGACCGTCTTGACCACAATGCGCAGCTCCAGAACTGAAATACAGTACAGCAGCGTGAGCTATGTAACCAAACTGTGTATTTTGGAATCCAGCCTCCCCCCTCCCACCACCCCTCTCCCCGCCCCCAGCAATGGAAGTAGGAAAATGACCGTTTTGGCAATATGCGCTAGAATTATCGTGTTTTGCGTGGTGCATAGGTTAAACTACAGCGAGAAACAGTGGGGATGCATAGTAGTTTCTTTTACACGGTCTATCGTACATCCGCTTTACACCATTCACTTTACCCACCTTCCTCTCCAGGAGACAGTGTAACCCTGAGTCTATCGCTCTTCTCAAAGTCCCATATCCTCATGTCGATCCACTGATCCCTGGAGTTGTGTCTCAACAGCCAGACTTCAGTCACCACCCCACGAACGCTGCTTCCCTCCTTCCACTGCCATCCAATCACCATATGTTGAGGCGGATCGAAATACGGGTCAAATTTGAATTCAATGATCGGAGGGTGGAATATGTTCGCCAAGACTCGGCCCTTGCTCACGAGGTGAAGGTGGACTGAGAAGCTGTCGGTTGGGACGTGCTCGACGGCGAATCGAAGATTTGGCTCCTCTGAAACAAAACGTGCGCTCTGCTGTATTATGTGCGAATGTGAACGTACATAAATTGACGACAACATAATGGCTTTTCCATGCATTAGGGGCAAGTGTAGGCTCTGCCAAAGCCAAATCGAGTCGCAGCCTATAATTATGTTGATTCAATTGAGGGTCATTTAGTGGATGGTAGCCGGTAGGCATTACAATTGTATTTTATGGAACGGTCAAAGGGATTGACGACATAGCGCTTGTAATGTCACCTACCGCCGAACGGCCAAATCTTCCCTCGGATGCACGGTGTTGGAAAAGTCTTGTTCAACCTGAGCTCAGCTTTGCGGTGAATGCGTTGGATGTCCTTGAGCTGATACATCAGAATGACCAATTCCCTGTTCTTTTGGTGTAATAGCCAGGATCGGTAAGCGTTGTCGGCAGCAGGGGAACAGTTTTTCAGATCACGCTCAAGGTTTACCATGCAGTGAACTAAAAGGTCAGCACCGATGAGCACCATGACGACGACGACGACGACGACGACGACGACGACGGCGTCGGCGGCGGCGGCGGCGGCGGCGGCGGCGGCGGCGACGGCGGCGGCGGCGGCGGCGGCGGCGGCGGCGGCGGCGGCGGCGGCGGCGGCGGCGGCGACCACTACTTACATACCGTAGTGTTCCGTTTCATTGTACACTGAGAACTTTAGAGTGATGACGTGTTCACTCATGACACTAAACGTTTGCTTCGCCAGCTCCACACTCGGGTACTTGGTTTCATTGTCAGCATTACTGCGCATCATCGTCCCAACATATTCCAGAAGCGCGCTGTCTTCGCGAACCTGACAAAGAAACCAATTTTAAGATGCGCATACGAGCATTACCTATGTTAGTGTGACAAGTATGTACTACCTTCCACTCAGTGTACTCGAACAACTGAACCATCATGTATGGATACGCCTGCACCAGTGCCTTGAAAAGCTCCGCCTCTTCCATTCCTTCTCCCCTGCAAGAACTCTTTCCGTGGTGCAAACTGCAGAGCTCGCCACATTGATTTTTTTCGCCGCGCCTCAGCGCGGCGAGGTGTATATGTTACCGTGACTACCCGGATCCAGTGAAAACCCGGATATCCGGGTTTTCACTGGTCGATTTAGTGAAAACCCGGATATCCGGGTTTTCACTGATGGGTTAGTGAAAACCCGGATAATGTCAAATTATCCGGGTTTTCACTGAAAGTTTAGTGAAAACCCGGATATGCGAAATTTCGTGGGAGGATCGTGAAAATCATGATAGCCGTGTTTTCGTCAATCTTTTCTAAGAAATAGCCTAGACTAGTTAAACGTGACACTCCGCGAGTGTCAACGTGGCACTCCGCCGATTGGCTTAAACCACCCACTGAAGCTGAACTTTTCGGTACTGAGGTGTACACACCTGTACACACACCCATACACCTGTACACGTGTACTGAGGTAAATGATGCTATCACCGCGCGCCGCGGGGCACCGCGCGCTCGCTCCTTCACTCCCTCCCAGAAGAGACGCGAGTGACGTCACAACACCACGGGAGACCTAAGCCTGGCTATGTGGTGGATCTGCTGGATGGGGCGCGCAGCGATTTCGTCTCGGCAAAACGCCAACAGTACTGGCAACATGCGCTGGAACGTGAACGTACAACGGCCCATCTTTGCACCGAGCTGGAACAGACACGTGCAACACGACAGGGAAGTAAGCACCGTGTTGGAAGCAGTGCCCAAACGCAGTCGAAAAGTCATGAACTTGTTGGCCCTAGCCAGACTTGTCCTGGCTGGCTAGTACACAGCGCTGTACCACAATTCTGGATGGGGTTTTCGGACCTTTCCTCCAAAACCAGCCTAACGCATCCGAAAAGGACCGAAACAGACGAAGAATCGCAAAAGTGGCGCGACATTCGACATTCCCGACTCCGAAAATACCTGAAACACCTCTACTTCCATCGTGCCGGCGGTCCGCTCGCTCGTAGGTCGTTCATTGCGTGCTACGTGGCGTATTAGCTTGAGGCACACACACACGCGCGGCGATTTCATCGCGACAACGACGGCCATGCACTGGCAAATAGTCAGCCGCGCGCACAAGGACGCATCTGTGCACCGAGCGGGAAAGAAGCGCGCTAATAGATGGCGCTTCTGAAACAGGCAAGGAGCCCGACTTCGCAAAGCACATAAGGGTGACACCACCGCGGCATTTCAAACCAACAATTATGGCGCTCGCCATCTCCAAGAGCGCTCGCAAGCACACAACCGGTGTCAAAAGGCCCTAAACCTATTGGTCCAAACTTGTTTCGACGGTCCCGCTACACCGCGCTACACCTCAATACTACCCCGGGATTTCAAATTTTTGCCACAAACCCACCCTAAACCATCCGAAGAGGGTCGAAAGTGAACAGTAATCGCAAAACTAACGCGAAATTCGAACTCCCCGACCCCGAAAACCCCCGAACCAACTGTCAACTCGATTTTGAAAAATTCGGCCCGGGATTCAAAAATTCGACGCGGCCGGGTTACGGTAGCTCGAAAAACCGAAAAGTACGTTTCCGGACCAAATTTTAGCGTAGAATCGATTGGCGGTGTCCGTTTCCCGGTAGAACCACGCGTTTCGGCGAAAAAACCGGCCAAATCCCAAAATCCCCAAATTTGGTCCCCAACGGAAACCTTTTGGCACCGCATAGCTCACGAACGGCTGGATGGATTTCGGCGATTTCGGTGCCAAATCAAAGAGCGCATCCAGACGCCGGCCGGAAATTTTATCTCAGACCGATCCGCCCAGTAAATCGCGAGATATGATTTTTTGAACGGCCGGAATCGGGTTCTCAAAATTTGAATCTACCGTAACCCGGCCGTGCCGCGTCCAAATTTTCCAATTTTTGATTTCCCAAGTCCGCCTCCCCAAGGGCTACAACATATCCAAAAATGGTGAATTTTGATCAAGTGTAGCGAAAATGGCGGGGGACGGAATTATTTTTATTTAGTAAAAATTTGAATTTTTGAATTTTCAAAAAATTTTTCCACTACCGGAATTTTCTCGCTTCCTTTCCACCCTGCGCATCCACCAGGGCTATCGAACGCAAAAAAACCGTTTCAAAATCGGTTACTCCTAGCGAAAGTTAGGCGAGCACGTAGAAACCTTGTTCCCTACAGGATGCCTACTGCTCTCCGCCGACTTCGTCGGGGCGGAGTGCCAACAAGCTGGTTGACATACTACGCCCCGTACATCCACGCAAAGATATTTTGAAATTTAAGTTGTTTGAAATTGTCGAAATTTGGCAATTCTGAGAAAAACCTTAAAAATATCCCTAAATTTGTTAATTACAAAAGAACTATTTTCTAAATAGTTGGCAGACTATGCCCGACACAACCATGCAAAGACATGCTAAAATTTAAGCTATTTGAAAATGTCTAGATTTGGGAATTTTAACAATACCCTTAAAAATATACGTAAATTCGTTAATTATAAAATCCGAAACTATTTGTTAAATACATGGCAGACTATGCTCGATACTTCCGTGCAAACAAACTTCGAAATTAAAGCCGTTTGAAATTGTCGAAATTTGGGAATTTTGAAAATACCCTTGAAAATATCCCTAATTGCGTTAATTATAATCTATGAAACTATTTGCTAAATACTTGGCAGGCTATGCTCGACACGTCCGTGCAAAGAAGTTTTGAAATTTAGGCTGTTTGAAATTGCCAGCAATACGAAACTGACCCAGGAGGTCCGCCCTTCTTCTCTGCGTGGGACGCTTGGCTGCCATTGTGCCCAGAAGAGACGTACGATATTTGAATGAAGGGTGTCTGTCGTGCCCTTGCAAACCTTAGCTTAGCTTCAGGTCATGTACCGCTACATGAGCAAGCTGCAGGAGAGCAGCACGAACTTGATCGAGGCCTTCTCTGATTTTGTATTGAACGATCCCTTTGTGACTGTGACACACGATTTCAGCCTGCAGATGGAACTGGTCGATCAGATTCTGGCTCTGGAATAAACTGTTTTATCAACAGCTGTGTGTGTCATTTGACTTGTGCGCTGCGTTCGCTCTGTTTCTGTGCTAATGTTCGGTCTGTTAACGTGACTATTGTGTAGCATATGGCGGGGTGGGTTGTCCATACACTGTCCCAGCTCTCGCTGAACGAACAGGAAGCCTATCTTGCGAGAATCTTCGACCACGAAGCCGACCCGCATGTCAGACTCGTGCTCCGGAGGTCGCTCGAGACGTTGCCGCTGCACGTGGTGGCCGTTCTAGTTGAGGACGCCTATCTTTCCACACTGCTGGGTTTGCATTTGCAGGTTTGTCAGTCCAATTGGTACCTACCTACATACGTACCTACGCATGCAGGTGGGGCCACGCGCCGCAACGACGGCAGCAACCGAACACCCTGTGGCGCCTATCTAGCTCTGCTCAAAAGGTCCAGTTTGGTGACTCCCAACGAAACTAGAACCATATTCCGAAAGCAGCGAGGAAGGCGCAATTGACCTGTGATTCAACTGCGTCCCATGTTTTGGACCTATTCTGGTTGGAGTGCTTCTCTGCAGGGGCTCCTGCACGTACTTTGTGGGACGAAACCACGCTCACAGTTGGCTACAAAATAAAGAGGAAGGACGCGCGATTCGGCCAGTGACAGGCTCACCTATACGCAGTACTAAACAACTCGTCGTACACGTCGTATTCCTGATCACTGTCGTCAAGAAACGACTCGTCGCCCGACGTTGTCTCCAGGTCACTGTCTTCGTCGTCTCCGCTGTCGGAGCCCGACAGTTCCGCCTCATCCAGAACAAAGGCAGACTTGTTGACGCGCCGATGGACGGACTTCCCACTGCTGGAGCACGGTTCAGTGTTCTCGTCCTGGCGCTTGGCGTCGCCATCGTCGTCGTCGATGTACGCCCGGCGCCTGACCGTGGGCATCTCGGTGGTGCAGGGCTGGGTGGGCGCCAAGGGGCGGGACGCGTTGCGCTTCAACGCCAACGCCTTGATGGCGCTGGCGACCGACATGTCGTCGTAGGTCTCGCCCCTGCTGTTGGTGACGCTCTTGTGCAGGTGCTCTCTGTTGGCTGCCAGGAAAGACCTGCGATTGGGACCATGGGGCTTTGCGATGGCTGCTTCTGGCTGCAGGGCCGCCAAGGGCTGACGGCGCCCTTTGACTTTCTGAGGGAGGGAGGGGGGGAGGCTGTGGGGGTGCCACTTCCTGTGGCTCGGGGAGCATTCTTTAAGTACGCTGCCCACAGCTCGTCCATGGTGGGAGGCCGCCCAAACTCCTCTGTCAGCTAAAAAATTGTGCAATGAGCAAGACTAGCATGTGTGTCACTGATGCCATTTGGGAGCAAGGCCTTCTTCTCGTAAGCCCCTGAGAGCGCCCGCTTGGTCAGCTGATACGTGAAGGTCTTGCCCCGCTTGGACATCAACCCAACGTTCTCGAGGCACACGGGGCCAGTCTCGCCGAACAGCACCTTCTCGTACTCCCTCGTGTTGAGGAACTCCGAGTTGCGCGCTTTGTTCGTGCCTCGGAGGGACGCCTTGACCCGCCCCCCACCAAATCCCGCAGTAGACCTGCAATTTCCTTGAGCTCACCTTGGAGGACAATGCCACAAGCTTCGTGAGATCTCCCTCCAATTTCCAAAGTGAGAGTGCCCTTTTGGTGCGCCTGAAGGCCTCTTCACTGGAGGTGTCGACCTCAAAGCGCAGCTTCTGCTGCTCGTGCCACTCCTTGAGGTGGGGAGGGACGAGCTCTCCAAGTGTGGGGGCAGCTAGCTG
>JASAMZ010002862.1:0-14828 GCA_030248115.1 Linhomoeus sp. GSCO2_2
GACGCGCAATCGTACGCGGTGTACCTGGGGACTGGTTTTAGATGTGCATTAGAGGCGCTGCTGTTGTAATTGCCAGCGCGCAAGTTCTATGGGCAATTTCGCCTAAGAAGGCCGCGGGCGAAAAGCCGCCGTCTTTTACGCCCCTCGTCGCGAAATTACGACTCGCCGGCTGTTCCATTACATTATGTACACTTAAAGGTGCATCATTGCCAATTCAACGAAATGTTTTCCAGGAACGGAACAGCGCAATACAGGAAGAGTAGAAACGAGCGGAGTAAATGGAGTAAGCGGAACGTGGTAATACTGTGTCAGAAAGTAAATCAGACGCCGTGCTCTCAATTGCCGGTTGGTCTGGTCAGTGAGATGAGACTTCACTTGCATTACTTTGTAAAATGAGAGTTTTTGTGTACGTAAAGTCACGGAGGAAGTACCGCTGAACTTCAAACCGTATTGCCGATTCACTAGTGAGTACTGACGCACACACAACTGTAGCTGAGTGATCTGATTTCTCCTGAGTCGGAGTGCTTTTAATGCAGGGGCTCCTGCGCGCTTCCCTTGTTCACAAGCAGTACACAACGCAAAACGCGACGTTTAACGCGAAGTGGTCTGGCAAAAGACTGCGTCAACTGTCGTCGTCATCTTCATCTTCCTGGAAAGAAAGCAATCGCACTTCTTGCGATTGCTTCGGTTGACCATTTTGATCCTTAGTGCTTCTGTCGTCGTCGTCAGTTCTACTCTTCTTGCTGTCAGACGACTGGCTCTCTTTCGCGTTCGCCTCTCCGCTCGCTTGGCGCTTCTCAGGCTTCTTGAAGGTGATTTTGCCAGTCTCGATCTTTCTCTCTAAAGATCAGCCGAAAGATGGGTTTTGGCGCAATTTCAGTTGTCGACCAGCTCAGTCGTCCGACTTTCAGGCAGACACAAACGATGCAAGAAGACAGTGTCCATTCTACACTTCGCGCAGTCCTCACTCTCTTCCTCCTCCTCGTTCTTCTGGCGAATTCTCTCCACGTCCTCTTTCGACAAGTCGCCCTCCTTCAGTACGACTATCTGCGGCAAATTGTCCTCATTCTTGGGCTTCGCAGTGGAGCCTGAACCGCTGGGATTGAGACCCAGTTCGTCGGTGTCGTCTTCGTCGCTCAGTTCTGGCAACTGTTCCCTCTGAAACGCCAAGAAGTGTGGACCAAGTTCGTTGCATGGAGCTCAAATTAGAAACACCTTGGCGTCAATGGTAGCGGGCTCTTTGTAGCCGATCTTCTGCTTCATCTGCTTCAGGAAGCTGGGCTCCTCGGGCTTGACGTAGAACACGTTCTGGGCTTTCTTGCCTCTGGACATTTTGGTGATTCTTTCGGCGATTTCGCAACAGATTGGAGAATTAAAGTCCCTGTAGCGAGAGCCTCGAATCTTGAATGTGTGCTCGCTGCGCGCAGCTGTAACGCAGTAGTGGAATGGCAGCGCTGATTTGGTTTGCCGCACTGCCGTTACTGAACAATGATTGGGATGTTATGTGAGTGCGCCACTGTGCCATCGCGCCGGTAGGATGGATTATTGACAGGTCAACGTACCATAAATTATTCAAAGATCACTTGTGTACCCAGTAGCTTGATTTGTAATCTAACTGCATCACCGTACCAAAAGAAAGACTAATCGTCTATCACGGGAGCACTAAATTCAATCAGCGAAACCTCTTCTTCCACCGTGTGGCTGTGTATCGCACCGAACTTCGCCCTTCTGTCTTCTAGATCCTTGCTGTTCATCACTGGGTGTCCGTTCTCCTCAGCAGCTTCGTCACACTCGTGATTGCGGCGCAGGCTTGCTCGAGAGTCGAGCGACCGCTGCCTCATCACTCTGAAAGAAGGAATGTGTAACAGTGGATTTCTGTTCTAGAACAGTGGCCGTGTTGCTGCCCAACCCACCACGATGATTTGAGTGACGCGTATTTTCAGTTGACGTTGTGCTCAGTTCATCAACAACTCATCTTAGGTTGGTCATAAATAAATGACACCTACACATGGCACTTTGATGTCGTCATCAGCAGCCAGTGCGCCAGTGCGCCAGATGCTCTTCAACTTACGAGTAGCTGCGCTGCAGTTCTCGATTCATGAGCCCGTAGAAGACCCAGTTGAGCGCGGCGTTCAGCGGCGGCAGCCAGTGAATGACGAGCATGACGGTCACGAACGTGTCCTTCACCATCTGCTTCTCGATCTCGAGCTCGTTTTCGAAGAACGGCAACTCGAAGTCGAGCGAATACGCCTGTAAATTTGTGGAGTCTAAAGTTCTGCAGCAGAACTTTAGATTTCAACGCAACCGACAATGTTCACGAGCCAGTAGGGCCCGAAGCAGGCGAAGTAGAAGAGCGACGTGAGGAAGGCGCTGACGGCGATGCGTCTCAATGGGATCGGCCTGACCCCTGGGATCCTGCTGGTCTTTCTGACCAACTGACTCAGCGTCGCCAGCATGGCGATGTAAAAGTAAGAGGACAGGCAGAACGGAGCCAAGAATCCAACGAGGAAGCACGTCAGGGAGTAAGGGAAGGTCAGATGCCCCGGGGGCACAAAGGCGCAGTTCAGAACGAAAATGTCCGTTCGAGACACGTTGGCCGAGTCCATGCCATTCACGTTTGTCATGTTGGCGTCCGGCAGGTCGTATTCCTGCTCCAGCAGAACGTGTCTCACGGACGTGAACAGCACCACAGGAACGATGAGCAGAATTGAACAGGCCGCGGAAACGACACTCAATGTCACGGCGCCTCGATTGGTGCGCAAATTGGCAACTGTCTTGCTGCCTCTCCACAAGATGGCGCCGCACCTATCGAAGGCCAAAGCCGTGAGCAGAAACGAGTTGGCTAGCTTTCCGAAGGCCTCAGCGAAGAAAACTGTTTTGCATAGGGTGTCTCCCAGTAGCCAAGTCCCTGAAGTGCATTAGGTATGGATACATTACTGATCTGAGCCTCTCACTGCTTCGTTTGTTTCACCAAGGTGTTCAAAACAATTCACCAATTAGCTGGGTCGCGATCACCACTGGAACAGTCAGCGCGTAAATCAGATCCACACAGCACAGCACGATCAGATAGACGAGCGTCGAGTTGACATTGAGGTCTGCGGTCTTTCTGAGTTTCTGGATCAGCAAAATAATGAACAGGTTTCCAAAGAAACCCAAGAGAAACAATACGGAGTAGCCCAATGTCAGCGGAGCGGCGAAGCTGAAGTTGTCCATGTTCCATCCCAGCAGTCTCAGATCTGTGACGATGTCAACTGCGACCGCTCCAGTGTAGTTTTCGTCCATTGTCTAACTTAGTGGGCTTCCGACAGCCATCTTGGGCAGTGGTCGTCTTGCCACATTTGAGATTTGACCACTAGATGCTTGTGACCAGTATACAGCACACAGAAGACCGTTGCATACGTATGTAGCTACTACCAATAGCAACTTTGCTGCAGAGTCGTGGCCACTATCTAGCGCAAACTTTTGGCCTGCTTGCCAGCCTCGCGTTGAGTAGACTAGACTGCCGGTTGCTAATAATTCCGGCGTGCCTACTCAGCTAGTTAAGCACCTTCGGTAAACAAAAGACGGCGACGGCGCTATGTCTCTCACTTTCTTCCATCCCCACCCCCCACCCCCCTCCACGCTCCATCCAGAGAAAAGTTCTTTGGTCAACAAGTTTTAGAGCAGCTGCAACATCCTGCATCCTAAATCACTGCGGCAGTGTTTGTCCAAGGAAGTGAAACCTCGAGCCGCTGTCATGCGATGAATAACAATGAAGTGTTTGTGCCCTCCCTTTCAACCGGGTGACAGGCTGCTTTCACAAGAAATTTTCTGCGCCCAAACGTCGAATGTCCTATTCGAACATGAGCCCGAACCGTGCTTTTACGCAGCTATATGACATTTGGTGCTGTGACCTGCTGGCGTTGCCTTTGCGTGCCTCGGCTGCTAGGTTCTCTGGGGAGCGGGGGAAGGACGAACTTGTAGCTTCTAATGATTGAGCGAGGCAGAAGGGTTCACAGGGTACAGACGCTGACCTTTCAAGCGTACCAACGTCGGTCATGTGACGACAAGCCCTTTCCCTTTCAGGTTTCAGCGAAAACAAGTTCTTTCCCAACCGCTGGCCGACGGCCTATGGCGCGTGATTGGGTGCACCGAAGAGCTATGTTTGGCAACATCTGGGTTTGTCAGCCGGTGCTTTTCTGTGTCAGAGTCGTTGCCGAGAATACACTACCTTTGTCGGCAAGGCTAATTCCCGTTGGCAACATCGCTGTGCCCTGTCATCGCTGAAACGTTGTGAAACATCCGTTTTATGCGAGGCATGACCGTTCTTTCTGCACGTCGGTGACGCAACGGCCGCACGGGGCTTCATCAGATGATCAGATGGCCTTGTTCTGACATAACAAGGAAGGCGCTTTCAGTATGTGCCTGTGTCATCGGGGGCTTGTCACGACCAGGACTAGCTACGGCTAGCAGGAACGAGTGGCATTTTTTGCCGTGCACACTTCCCCCTCCATCGATTTCAGCTGCCGTGCGTATTTGCCCCTCCCTATTTGAGACGCAAACACGAACCGCCGACTGTTGCCAGAACCATCCGCTTGGGGGCGCTGCAGTCGGCGTGGGCGCCGCAGGCCACGCCCCCTCTCTGGGGTGACTCAACCAATGAGCGAGCTCTCGCCTTGGTTAGTCAGAGGGGCGCCTGCCTGCGCAACACCTTGTTTGTGTTGGTCGCTGGGTGCTCGCCGACGACGACGTAGGCGCTCCTATATAGGGCCGCCGCCGCCGTCTTGTCGTCTTGTTGTTTGCCGTCGTCGCCGTCCGTCGTCGCCTATCGTTAGTCAGTGAGTGGAGCGCTCGAATGTACATGCGAATGCGCCGCCGCCGTCGTCGTGTGATGGTGCTGGTGGTGGTGTTATGTTTATTATGGGCGCAGGCCCGCCTGCACGCGTGCTCCGCTTCTTTGAGGCGCCGGCGGCCACCTTTTGAAGTTTCGAATTCGCCACTTCTCTACGTTCTCGCTTTCGCGCGGATTTCGCCACTTTCGCCGCCGCTGCCGCCGAAGCATCATCGTGTCAAGTCCCGCTCGGCGCGCTCGCTCGCGGTTTTCGTGTCAAAATCGCGCTCACGCAACCGAAAGTGGCTCTCTGGGCGGCGCGTTGGGTTTCTCTTTCTTTCCCTCCTCGCCAGTGTCACTGTCTACCACACTTCTCCCTCCAACCGCAGGGAGAGAGTGACGAATCTGCAGTTCGCAGTTCGCTCGGCCTTCCCACAACAACAGTTTCCCTCTCCTCAGTCCGCCGAAATAATAATTTGCCCCGTCCGACCGACGAGTCACCCTCCTCGCCTCTCACGCGACGCTATCAACTGACTCGATCGAATCATAATTTGCTCCGACGACGGTTCGAGAAGGGGGGGGGGGGGGGGGGGGGTGGGGGGGAGCGGGGTGGGCGCCCGCGGTGATTGCCCCATTCATTGTGCTGTCACAGGCCGGCTGCTCTTGGAGAGATTCGAGCCCTTTCCCATCCCAGCGCCCCGCAGCCACTTTTGCCCATGCTCCCCGGCGTGTTCCCGTCTGCGTGCACCCCCGAGATTACTCGGCCTCTCTACCCGAAAGCACAGTTGCCTACTTCCTCTCTTTCTCCCCCTCTCCCTCCCTCCCACCCCCCTCTTAGCCCCTTCTCATCCTCCCTCTTACCCCCGCTCGCTCACTCACTCTCAATCGCACCCACCCCCCCCCCCCCCCCTCTCGGCCAGTCTACTACATTGGTTTTCGCTCCCTCTGTCACTCGTTCGCTCGCCCACACGGAGGCGCATCTGTTTCTCTGGCGCGCGCCGCTTAGGCTTAGGCAGGCAGCTGGACTTTCGAGGTCTGCAGTAGCAGTGCGGTGGCAGACGTGTTCTGTGTTTTCTTCAGAGACAGAGAGAGAGAGAAAGAGACAAAGAGCGAGACTTGCGAAAGAGCGAGATAGTGCCACGTCGAGTCTGGTTAGAGAGAGAGTTTTTCTGGAGAGGATCTACTAAGTGGAGTCTAGACTACTACCTACAACCATGGCCGCTACCGAGGTGCAACCTGTGGACGACCTGACCTTCAAGCTGCAGATGATGGGCATGGCGCCCGGACTGGGACTGGGTGAGTCTGCCTCTCTTTGACGTAGGCAATGCACTCTCTGATTATGGATGACGCAACCGATGCGTGACTGACGAAACTCTGAGTGACTCCTAAGTCTGAGATTGATAGTTGGGTGTTACTGTTGCGCGATTTCTGATCGACTGCTCAGATAACTGGCTTGGGGTTGGGGCTCTGATTGACGAATTAATGGGATCAATGTCACGAGTGGCGGTTGCGATCTGCTGTATAGATACGTTCGTTGGTCTTAACACATAAACTACGTACTTCAAACTTGACGACGGGGTTGTTGTGTTCGTGCTATAGTAACTGGCCATCTGCAGCTGCGATTCTACCAATGCATGGCAAACGTGCGTTCAACTGAAGTTTGTCTGTATCGTCGGTTTGTCTCTGTCTGCGCCCAAGCCCATTTCCGTGCCTCCATTTATCCATTGGCGTGCCACCCTTGCAGACCTGACCACGAGCAGCAGCGGCGGCAGCAGTCGGAAGAACAGCTCCAGTGACAGCGGCGCTTCCTCAGAGGACCTCAGCCAGCTCATCATGCCAGTGGAGCAGCCGAATCTCTTCCCCTCCTCCCACCCCTTGCTCGAGAGCAACCCCGCCTGCTGGCCGACGGGCGCTGGCGAGGAGACGACCCTGCTCGGCATCCTGACCAGGAACGCCACGCGGACCGTCACCGAGGTCGTGACAGTGCCCTCTTCGGAGCACGTGGCTGAGATCGTCGGGCGCCAAGGTTGGTGCCGATTGGTCGATTTTTGTTTGGTTTGAAGTCTCGCAATCCCCAGAGGCAAAGGAAGGCCCGCCCGCGGTGTTTCCGCCCTAATTGCGCGCAGGCAGAGACGACGCTCATTAGGGATTCGCGCCACGCGAACCAGAGACAATGACCGCTGGTGTGGTGGTGGGGGAGCAGCTGTTGCGGCGGGAGGGTTCTCTTGGGAAAATGCGCGCGCGCGCAATTACGCCCTCTCGGAGCGGAAAGAGGAGACGGCGGGACCAAGAAAAGATCATTCCTCCCCCCCCCCTCCCCCCTCCCCAGAGATCCATCTTCGCTATTGTTTCCTGCCTGCATCCTCCGTTGAGCGCCTGCGTCCTCGCAAAGTCTAATCCCCGGCCCGGTGCGCGCGCGCGCAGGCGCGCCGTTGCGTGAATGAGAGATGCAGCCACTTCCACGGACGTGCGGTCTGGTCGCGTCGTTTCGACAACGTTGTCTTGTCGTCGTCGCGCCTGCGCCCGCGCGCTCCCCGTCTGTCGCGGCGCGGCGGTGCCCTATGACCTTGCGCCAACGCCTATTACTCAGCGGCAGACAAGAGAGAGAGGAGTGGGGTGGGGGGAGAGCGGACGAGAGAAAGAATGGCCTTTGTACTCCTCTGCGCCGCTCGGTATCCACCCCAATCCCATTGTTCGGTCGGTCCGCCGAAGGGCAACCGACGACGACGACGACGACGACTGACTCCGCCCGCAGCCGCAGCACCGACAGCGAGTGCGATAGAGAGTGGCCTTTTTTGGGCGGGATTAACTTTGGAGGCACGAAGCCGGGCGAAATCCCTGCACGTGCGCGAGCGTTGTCTGTCGGACGTCCGTGTGTCGACAGCTGACTGCCAGTCAGCCCGCGCGCAAAGCAAACACGCGCTCTCACGCCCCAACGCGCACACTCACGCGAGTGCGACGACGGCGGAAAAGTTCTCCACCTTTCTCCACCTTCTTTCTCTCGTCGGAATAACCTTTCTCCAGCGCTGTGAGGCGCCCACGCGTGCAGGAAGTGCGTAAACAGCGTCCGGCGACAGCGACGACGACCGAAAATTGGCCTCTCAACGCGAAAAAGTGTCACTTGCGTGAGCGCCGACGACAAAGACGCAAGAGTTCCTCAACTTTGTGATAAGGGGTGCCAAAGGGGAAACGCCTACAGCTACAAAACTTAGCTAAGCCAGTCAGCGAACGGATGACGGGCAGGGGACGTCATTCCGAGTTCAAAATTCGTATGGTTAAGCCAATCTAGACTGGCGTCACATTTGAATTGAATTTAATTTGCATTCTAATTTCGAAAGTGCGCAAGCTTAACGGCAATCCGTAGCACTTGCTTACGGTATCACAAGATTTAATCTGCGGACGCTTCGGGTGATTTGCATATCCCAGATTAGCCGTTGTTGGTTGTTGGTCCGTTGGTTGGTGAGTCGATTCGCGACTTCCTTCCTGCGAGAAGACGGCGCATTAGCGAGTCGGCGGGGTGCGCCGCGTGTCGTGCCGCGACGCGATTACTCAAAACGGGAGTCGGCGGCGGCGGCGGCGGCGGCGGCGGCGGCAGGAAATGGTAATTGCAAGCCCCCCCCCCCCCCTCTCCTTTCTCTTCCAACAATGGATCTCGCGAGGGACTTAGTAACGCTCCGATAGGGTCCGCTGCCTGCCTGGCCTTTCCTTGCTCAAGTCGGCCGTTCTTGATGGATTCACGTTTGCCTCGGAGGGGCCGTCAGCACGATTCGCACGGGTCTCAGACTTCTCCCCTGGCCTCGCGCGCGGTTTGTCGAGTACCATGTCATCTTGGGGGTTCAAGTGGCCACTACGCGCCGACGTCGTTTGTTCTGTCGGCTGGGATCGCTGCAGCAGGCTTTGTCTTTGCTTGCCAAGTTGGGCGCCTTAGTCCACTCGCACACTACACCGTCAGGCGGAGAGAAAGAGGACGACGAAGAAAGGCGTTCAAGCGCGACCTTGGTGCGAATGAAGACACAGGGGCGGGAATGTTTGCTTTCTTTCGGCCCACTATATGCGGTGAAAGAGAGTGGACACACAGACGGAGCAGATGGGCCGCACAGAAGGAGGTAAACACGTCCAGGAGGCAGGCGGCGGCGCTCGTTGCACAATCCATTTGCAAATGTTTGTGCTGTTGCTGGCGCGCCATGTGTGCCTGTGCGAGTGCGAGCTCTCGTCTCCTCGGGCGGCGCGCGAAGAGCAGATGTGGTCTGGTCCGTTTGCCGTCGGGCTCAGACGGAGCGACAAGACAGCTACTGTGTTTGTGGAAGAGCTGTAGTAGCCGTGTGGAGTGAGTGAGAGTCGGTACACATCCGTAGGAGAGGAGGGCGGCGTCTCAAATGACGCAGAGAGAGGGGGAAGGGCGCCCTGGCTAATTGGAGGCGCGCAAAATGAGACATCGACATTAATTTGATCCCCGCGCATCGGGCGTAGTAGCGGCGTCCCACCCAATCGATGACACATGCGTCCCCGCGCGGGCGCGAGCTTGTTTACTTCCCACAGTTGCCGGCCATCGAATATGCACGGCCGCCGTCCAGTCAGTTGGGCGACTGGGCGAATCCAACTACTGTCAGCCTAGGGGCTTCTAGTCTAATCCCAGGGAAGCCGGGGGGCGACCGAACGCGTATGGTGTTCCCGATTCCGTCCGTCCGTCTTCCGTAGTGGGTCCCCAGCCCACTAGTAATCTCTCTCCACGCATCTGCTTCTCAAGGGGAAGCTTTTCCCGTCTCATCGCCCCGAACGCGCGCGCGAATGCGCAATGGGCCTGCTTCAGTGGCGCTGTACTACGACCACGAGACTACTACAACCCTGAAGAGGGGGGGGGGGGGGGGGGGGGTGGGAAGAAGCTGCGGCGGGGCTCGTGACAGCAGCAGCAGAGAGGGGCCGACGGCCAAAAAGCAAGGCCCTCCATTTATACGCCAGGCGCCGCCTGACACGCGCTCGCTCGCTCGCTGGACGCGCTGAAAGGCGGAGACGACGGGACGCCAAAGGGGTCCTCTGGGAGGGACACAGACGGGCGGCGGCGAACTGCTCGCGACAATTTGCGACGGGGCGCGCCGAAAAAACGTCGCTGCCGCGCTCGCGCGCTTATTCGGGTACACGACAACTCAGTCACTCATGGGGGGGGGGGGGTGTGAGTCACTGACGCCGCCGCTTTGCCCCAATGGGCCCCCGGTTGGTGCAGCAGACGCTCGATTAATCACCCGGTGACACACGGGCCGGCAGCACCGGCTAGGACCAGAAGCGAACGAGCGGCCAGAACCCAGATTCCCCAATTGCCGCATCGGCCGCACGTGACTCACCTAGAGGGTTTTGCTAGCCCCCCCCCCCCCCCCGTGTTTTGCCCGCGTCGTCAAGTACACAAAGCCGCGCCGCGCGCCCGACTTCCACCTCTCTATCGTGTCGTCCCTCTAGGATCCGCCGCTAAGTTCCGCGCCCCTCCCCCTCGTTTCCCAGACGAGAAATCCTCTGCTTCCACATCTTAAATGGAACCATTCTTTGCAGGCTGCAAAATCAAGGCTCTGCGCAACAAGACCAACACCTACATCAAGACGCCGACCAGGGGAGAGGACTCGGCCTTCATCATCGTGGGCCTCCCGGAGAATGTAGCGGAGGCCAAGAAGGACATTCTCATGGCCGCTGAGCACTTCACGCAGATTCGCGCCTCCAGAAGGCACAGTCAGGTGAGAAATTAAGCATGATTAGAAGCCCACATGTGAATAATCGTTGCGTGGCTAATGTTCTCTGCAATGTTTCTTGTATTCTCCAGGTTAAAATTATTTTCATTCTCATTGTCACTTATCGCTTCCTACGAACTCAGTTCTAATTAAGCTGCGCGGCTGATGTGTCATGCGTCGATTATTGAGTGTCATGGACCCTAGATTACGAATCGGCGTGACTCACGGGTTCTGTCATCAGCAGTGTGTATAGTAGATCGCACTAGACTAGAACGATTATTGGTCGCTGAAGCAGCGTATAACGTAGCAATCGATCAGCAATGGCCAATTTGCAGGGCGGCACGCCCGCTCCGGGTCACATCACGGCCTACGTGCGGGTCCCGGCCCGGGTCGTGGGCCTGGTCGTGGGTCCCAAGGGCGCGACCATCAAGCGCATCCAGCAGGACACGCACACCTACATCATCACGCCCAGTCGGGAGAGGGAGCCCGTCTTCGAGGTCACCGGCCTGCCGCACAACGTGGAGCAGGCGAGGAAGGAGATCGAGCTGCACATCTACCAGAGGACGGGCACACTGCCCATCACCGACCCGGGAACTACCCTGGCCACGGGGCTGACGGCCCAGCAGGCCCTACTGCAGGTGGTGGCGGCCAACGCCTCCAGCCAGCAGAGACTGGGCGCCCAACTGCAGGCGGCCGTCAGCTACGCCAATGGCCTTCCACTGGTGAGGAGATTGATTTAGGAATCTATTAGAACCAGTTTAATTTTGTGAACTAAAAGAATTTTTTACAGATCCAGGCTCCCAGGCCCCATCATCAGGTTCCCCATCAAGTGGCGGCGGGTTTCTACCCTGCCCAACCCATGAACTATACCCCCTGGAGCACGACCAATCAGCACTCGCCGGCCGTCACGCTGGCCAATCACATGGGACTTCTGGGCATCGACGACACCAACAGAGGTGTGGCAAGATTTCTTACTGTAACTCGTGAATTTTGAATTGCCATTCATCGAATGGGTTCCTTCTAGGCTACTACAACGCGAGCGCCGATCACTTCGCCAACAACTATGACCACCATGCGAACAACGACGCGGTTTTCGGCGCGCAGTTCGAAACCTCCAGTCGTGACGAGGGACTCGGCGAATCGCCGGCGCGAAGGTTTGCGAAATTTGCATTTTAACTGTGTTACTTGTCATGAAGGGAGAATACTTTGGAGACGGTAACAGTTTGAAATTTCAAATCTTCCATCTACCGTACCTTCTACCATTTGTAGCTCCTTCTTCTCCTCGCTGGTGTCCTCGAGTCACGGCGGCAGCTGCGACTCGATCGGCCGGAAGGCAGACGAAGACGACGCCGCCTCCGCCCCAATCAGCGACTTCTTCAAGTCGGACCCGCTGCCCAATCACCTGATGATGTCGTCCATTTGGTCGGCCATCCTGGACGACAACCTGCCAATCAACGCCGCTGCCCCTGAACAGCAGGAACTGGCCACGCCCACCAAAGCGTAGTTGTTCGCTGATTGGCTGTTTTGAAATGTGAAGGATGTCGATTACGGTGGCCGCGCGAATTTGCATATAGACAACGTGCGAGTTGGGAAAATTCGAATCGCGCGGCCGCCTCGAGTTCGTGAACCGCTCTACAGTTTGGTGCAGCGCGCATGCATCTTTTGGGACGCTCTCTCCAAAAGTGCACTTCCCTGCGCTATTTGCGACCATCGTCCGTCCTCCCAAATTTTGGTGTTGGGTGTCGCCGCTATTTTTCTTGCCTACCACGTTTTCTCGCTTTCTCTACTCCGCGTTCTGGGGCTTTAGGCACATTCCGAACTCGATGTATCTCTCGGACTGCGTTTCCTCTATCGTTTTCAACTTTCGCGCTGTTTTTCGTCACTTTTGCAGCTGTTTTGCGCCATTCTGCGTCGTTTTCTCAAATCGAACGATAGATTCTTCCAAGAATCGCCGTCTTATTTTGGGGGGTGTAGTCGCGTCTCACTTTGTACCGTCTTCGGCACAACACTCGCGCACGTCCGATGGTCGCTTTATCGATTATTTTCGCTGGCCTCAACGTTCATTTGGTGAAATAGGTCGGTATTTCCGTCGCGCGACTGTTGTCAAGCTTTACAAACGTGGAATGTTAGCCGCAGAATTTAAATCAGAGCGTTTCCTGAGAGGATGCTCCAGACAGATAGCTAGGTGAGGTGAAGTGGTTGAGCGCTGTCTTGAATCGCAGATTTCTTTGCTTGGGATCTACTAAGAAATACTCTCGACGATTCTCGCACAGATTTTGTGGCATTTTTCGCGCAATTTCGGTTTTCAACTTCAGAAAATGCCAGAAGAATCATCTATTAGGCTAGGCCGTCGGTCCTATTTTCTCGTGTGATGGTTACTGCGTGCTACTTTTATCGTTATTTGGCCTACCAAATGCAACCCGATATCGGCACCAAAATTTGTTGATTTTCGAGCGGTGTTCTCGTTACGTTTCGCGAATACTTAAAGCCCCCGTTACAGTAACGCTGATGACAGCTTTACACCGAGTTGTGTACTTGCGTATTCCCGCATTATTATTTCCTATTACGCGTCCGTCTTCTAGCGGCAGCAGCAATGAATCTTGCTCTTACTTTTGCGCGAATTCCGCTGCTATTTATGGCGCCAATTGTTGTTCTCTCCGCGTGCGCGCGTTCCCTGGGTGACAGAGCTATACTATACTCTAAGCAGGACGATTATCGATGATAATAATAATACTGATCGATACGATTGTTACATAGCTTCTACTGGAGAGCCTGTGCGGAGTCTTCTCTCGCGCCTGTGTATTTAGAGGAACTGGAATAATATTGAATTGAAAGCGACTTAGGACACATACGTGCAAATACAAATACAACACAAACACTGAGATCGGTCACGACACCAGACAGAAGAGTAGCAACGAATCGCGATGAATACTTGTTGTAGCGCCGCGACGGACAAATGTGCATGGCATACTTGGGCGATCGACCTTTACCGACGCGCGTTCCAGCAATCACAGACGCACACTACTAATTGGGCACCACTACCCAGTCGTCTCTTCACAGCGAGCGCCTATCATCGATCACTCGCTCAGATTCTCGCCGTCTTCGTCGGCGCCGCTTGTGGGTGTGCTCGATCTAAATCGATTCGCTCCAAAAGACGACACAAACAAAACGCAAGAAAATAAACAGACCGACAAACCTTGTGGAACTGGTGGCCTCCCCTTGGACAGCGGCGCGTTTCGGCGCCAGCGCCGTTACCGTACTCCTTCGCGCGTCCAGAGCCAAGTGCTCGCCTTCCGAGGAGGACAGAGCGCTCTCTGCAATGTTGTGGCAAAGCACAATGATACAGGGTGACCGCTATTGGATAGTTACTCCTAATCGCTTCTCCCACCCAGAACTTTCTTCGCCGAAAACCTAGGTGCATAGCGTGCACCTAACTCAAAATTATAGGTGCACCACGAAAAAATAGGCGTAGAGTAGAAAATCGTGCAATAGCAAAAGTTGTAATTTTGTACAAATTATACACTTAGAAGTAATAATAAATAATTTCTGTCAGCAAACAGCGCCGCAGGCGAAAATTTTCAATTTCTGAGTTCGAAGTGAAGGAAAGATTATTTTAAATACGTAGCGCCGTAGAGAAAATTTTATTGCCGCAAGGGTGTATATGTTGAAATCTTGCCTGCCGAAATATTTAGGTGCACGGCCATATTTCTAGGTGCATATGCACCTGAATATCGCAAACAAGCACCGGTATTAAAAAGTTGAGTTTGTATTCTGACTGACATTGCAAAGAGTTGCGTTCTTTCTACAGAGAGTGCGAGAGTTCATCCGCCCGCATGCTCCGCTTCATGAGTCCCGCTTCGCAAGAGGGTATTGCATAGCAATATTGATTTCGCCCGCGATTTGGCTTTTAGAGCAAGAGCATCCCTCTTTCAAGCAACGTTTTTAAAAAGGTGACAAAAACTTGTAAAAGTTTTGGCAAACAGTTGACAAAGCACAAAACAGCGCACTACGGGCAATCAAACCGTGTGGCGCTTCTGCATGTGGCAAACAGCAATCTTAGTGCTAAAATTTTGAGAATGGCGTTTTCTGCGGTGCTTGCTTATTGCTGCCGCGTGAAAGAGCACGCCGAGAGCTTTCACCTGACGTGCCGATTGCCACTCTACGACGAATGACGAGCGAGTTAGAGCCGTTTTGTGCTTTTGCATCTTCGAGTTGCTGTAACTCGCGAAATTCAAACTTTTGAGTTTCGACCAATGGGAGAACAAATGATCAGCGAAGTCGGGAGCTATCCAGAAAGCTCGAGA
>JASAMZ010002865.1:0-61282 GCA_030248115.1 Linhomoeus sp. GSCO2_2
CTCGGCAAAGGTCCCCTTGACACATTCGTGACAGTTCCTCTCCATGATGCGCTTGAAGGCGAACATGGACGAGAGCAGTATCTTCGTAAAAGTATTATCGTTGAGCCAGGAGACGTATGGTTCTGGCCTCTTGCACATCTCCATTTCGGGAATGGCCATGCATGTGGTGTACCTCTCGTTGGTGGTGTAGATGCGGTACTGGAGCAAGATCAGGTCTCTGGAAAGGGGAACCGGCTTCTCATTGGTCGCCAAAGAACCTAGTTGGTTGCCTTTTAAGGCTGGCAGCTACATATATGCTAACTGCTGGGTGGTGTTGTTGAAGTCGATGTTTCTCACCCATTGATTTATCACCATGCTAGTGCTGCATAGAGTAAGTGATAATATACTGAAGGATAAACTGTGATGTTCAGGAAACTTGACCAATGATTGGGCTACAAACTTCAATCAGCACCTGTCCTGGTGTACAGCGTCGTTGTGCTGTTTGCACGTTTTTGATTGCTGACTACCGAACCATTGTCTTGCCACCAAAACGGAAGTCTGCGTCTAAGCAGGCTATTGCCACAACTTCCATGCTGTTTCTCACACCTCTTGTCCGTTCTAAAGAAGAAGCGATCCGTAGCCCCAAATTGTGCGGCCGTGTTGAGATCCTGCTCGGCGTCTTCACCCGGGATATTGTTGGGGTTTCTCAAGACGAAGGTGACCAGCTCTTCCAGTGCCCCGGCTTCGCGCTTCTTCCAGTTGATATAGTCTCTCAATTGTTCCGTTTGGTATGGGTAAGCCCCTAACACCGCCATTTGAAGCTCGGCATTTAAGTTGTGCCCTCTGAAAAATGCAATGCAGTCTTGCATGATGGTGAAAGGGAAAAGTTATGGAATATTAGGCGACATTTCTACCAATAATGAAGTTATGGCGAGCTATAGCATCAATTGGCCCGACCAGTTGCTAATGTTTAAAGCATGATTCACACATGAGGTCGGATTAGCAATAAGGGTTTACAAGAAGAACAACCAACATGATATTTCAAAGTGACTCACTTCTTAATCAAAGGAAGGATCCTCATGAGTTCCGCGTTGAAGCTGTTCTTGAGACCTCTGGCACCGCCTTCGAAAAATTCAATGTGGTTCTTGAAGACTCCCAGCATATAAAATGCAGCGTTGGCCTTCACATCGTTCACCTCCATGGCAATTTTCCGGAAGTCCTCATGCTTCTCTGTAATTCCCTCCATGATGGTACTTTGCAGGTCCTTGACTACCTGTTGGGCTTTGTCACGACCGAAGCACTCGATTGGTGTAAGGTAGACCTTCATTGGGATGGCAGTGGTGGTGTCGACCATCTAAAATGGTGGACGAATGGAGTCCATCATGCATCGCCCACTTCAACGCCTCGACCAAGAATCCCATTTGAGGTCTGAAGTACCGTCTCCGGACGATTACGTATACTTCGACTAGGTGCGCATAGACTAGGATATGTTGGAAGGCATAGCTTCGTGTCCAAATATGTACCCGTGTGCATACAAACAGACTTCATGGTTCCTCAATTTGTTGCTTCTCATGTGTGTTGATGCACTTTCATTGAAGTTTCAATGCTATGAGCGGTCAGCTGCTGCATGTAGTGCAGATGTGTAAGCAGTCAATCGACAGTCTGACTCTGAAGTATGGAATGGGTCAGTTCTACTTATTATATCACTTTCGAAAGCTATACCTACATATGTACGTTCTGTACTGGCCCATGCCAAAGCTTACACTCGGTAGCTTCCGATACAGCTTAATGGCCTCCACATAGGTTGTTGGCGGCGCAGCATTGATGTCTCCATTAAACGAGGTCTCAAATATTTCTGTGTATTGAGTATTGTTGTATATGGAGTCAGATTCAGTTGAGCAGTGAATCGAACTGAACGAAAGAAGCTTCTTTGCCAAACCGTTTGTGTATACAAAGAGCGTTTGTTCGATTCCCGCCAGCAGCCAATCTTTTGCGTTCCAAATCGGCTCTCTTCAGGCCGACTTGCCTACATCTATATCCAGTTTGCCAATGAGATCTTGGCATTCGCTGCCTTCCTATTTGCTCTGTTCTTCCTGAAGGACTTGGGCCCGACCAAGTTGGCCAATGCGAATGGGTACGCCGAGCTCTGATAGGGTTGGGCGTGACGAGACCTTCGGCCTGAATCGCTTACTGATTGACTCCATATTATTAACTTACTAACTGCTGATTACATAACCTGCTAACCATCGTATGCAATCTTCTTGTATCGTTACAATACAGGTCAACGGACGAGAATGGCCGTGGCAGATGGCTGGCCGAACTATCTAAGAGCGTGTTGGAGGTCGCCAAGAGGGTGCCGGAATCCTTCGCCGTAATATTCAGACGGAGAAAGGGATGGCAGCGATTCATTCTTGTCGCTCTGATCTTTCCAGCTGCCGTCTTCATACAAGCTGAATCGAAGGAAGAAGGTGTGTTCTACCCACAATGCTCCAGACTTGCAATACTCAGTGTGCAGAGAGAGAGGGAGGGAGTGAGTCACAATTCAAGCCAATAGTCGCAGCAGTCATTTGTCTGCAGTGTTCGTGGGGATCTACACGCTGCAGGAGCCTTTCAACTGGACAGAGGGCACCGACTTCGCTCGCTACAAGTTGTGGGGCACCGCCGCGGGTCGGTCAGCCTACGACAATTCCTCTCGTTGCCATCTGCAAGTGTTTCTTTGCGGCCCGTGGCGTTCAGTGATATTCGGCGAGACGCTGCTCCCAATCCTGCTGCGCAAGTGGCTCCGCCTGCGCTACAGCACCATCCTGCTCGTCGCCGGATTCTCAACTGTTCTGTCCGCCCTAGTCTTAGTTTTCGCCAGCCGCGACTGGCACGTGAGTTTCGCTAATCGTTATCATACGTCGTGCCTACCTATGCACAGTAGGCCACTGTTGGATGTCGCGCTTACTCTAGATCTACGCCAAGCTGCCACTCGATTCGATTTCCGCAGTCGGCTTCAGCGCCACTATGAAGATAGCGGCCGAGATTGCCTCTCCTGAAGAGGTAGGCGTGGTTGGACGGCTATTGCTGGTGGTTCACTTTGTAGTCGATTCCTCTTGTGGGTGGTGCTTGCGTGCGTGCGTGCGTGCGTGCGTGCGTGCGTGCGTGCGTGCGTGCGTGCGTGCGTGCGTGCGTGCGTGCGTGCGTGCGTGCGTGCGTGCGTGCGTGCGTGCGTGCGTGCGTGCGTGCGTGCGTGCGTGCGTGCGTGCGTGCGTGCGTGCGTGCGTGCGTGCGTGCGTGCGTGCGTGCGTGGTGGGTGCGTGTGCGTGCTTTCGTGCATCGTTATTGCAGACGGGGAAGGTGCTGGCCATGTTGTACTTCGCTCGCCTGCTGCTCAACCACGGAGCCAATTTGGGCCTGGGCGAACTCTACAAACGGACGGTGGATGGACCCTTTCCCAGCCTCATCTTCTTCGTCATGGCACTCTTCTCACTAGCAGCCTTCCTCCTCTGGCTGGCCGGCCACTGCGCCTACATCGCCCAGGAGAGACTTCAGGCTGACTTGGAGGAGAAGCCACTCATTGAGGCGAAGAGAAGTCCTACTCGTCCCAATGTCTCGGTGTCGTGACGTTGATGCCACAAAGGCGAGGCCAAATTGACCCAACAGAGAGGGATAAGATATGGTTGCCTGCCTTCGCTTGCACATCAAAACACCCCACTGTCAAGTGGTGTACTCTGCACAAGTCGCAGCAGACTTTACAGGAAGCAAAATCTTGGTTGGCTTGTTGCGTGATCGTTTCTTCCGAGCGTTCTCAACTGCTGTAGAAAGGTAGGTAGTACGTGTGGCAAGTTTTGTAGGTAGTACCGATCCGTCGTGACGTACCGTTGCGCCGAATGATGCACGCCGCGCCGTTAGGTCAAACAATCACTTCATTCCGACGGTTTCGTTTGCTAAGCAACGTTTCTTGTTCAGCCGCGAAGCAATCAAGGTTAAGCAATCAACCTGCCTTGTATGAAGCCTGCAATGAAGCCTGCAATACTGCCTCTGGGGCACTAAATAGACCGCCTACACTTCTGAGAGAGAATAGTCGCAATTAACTCAGCTAACGGGGACAGCCATACACTTCTAGTCTGCACTGCAGTTGTTCCAAAGTCTATGACTCGTGGAGAGCCTGTCAAGGATGAAAGCGCTCGGTTTCGTCTTGCTTTTGACTTGGACTATGCTCTCGGGCGACCCAGTCGGCCTGGAGAGTCAGCGATACGGCAGGTACATAGTTGCTGTCCCTCTTGTGCATCGACGTGCGAGCATGTACTCTGGAGAATTCTTTGCAGGATGACAGATCGGGCTGCTTATGTGATTCTCTGGGGAAATGGTACAGGAACCAACCGGCGAGGTGTTGTATCACGGGAGTTCAAAGCAGCGCACGCCCTCAGCTTCGATCAAGCATAGTGGGTCCCGACAAAGGGATTGCTTGAGTGTTGCGGTCATCAGACCATTCGTAGATAAGCAACGTTCCAGCGTTGACTACCAATCTCCACTCAACTGCATCACGCTCTCCTGTCTGGAGAGCGCCGTGCAGAATTCGGTTATTGCGAAGAATTCAACTGCTCTGAAAGCGCTCTTCGATGGCTGTCTGCAATCCTGGCCAAATCGGCCATGGCCGCGCGGTCCCATGTTCACATACTACTGGCACATCAGAAGAACTGCCAGCAAAGTCGCCAGCTTGGAAGGTAACCGCTTCTTGGAAGAGGTGTATGTGCCTGCACGAAGGGCCAGCGAATGTGCCATGGCCATGCGACGCTGTCCGCTGTTCAACTTCGAGCTACTGCTAGCGGAAGCCCGAAGCAAATCTGCTGACGTGAAGATAGGGGCGCTACTGGAAGATGTCTTCGTCAGGCGAGTGGGCGAACGACATACAGTAGGTAACGCTTCTCTTTTCTCCGCGCACCAGTGCACATTTGCGTACGCTCTCGTCCGTCCGTCGGTCAGCCCGCCCGTCTGTCTGTCTCAGCTGATCTGACAGAACAAACGCTAACCTCTCTGGGCGCTGGGCGAATAGATGGGTCAGGCCTATTTTGCCGGATGCGTACGCGCCTGGACGACAGTTTACGACCGACTATCCACACTGCCGTCTGACTGTTTACCCTGACCAGCACTGTGCAGTTGTCGGGTTAGGGTGCGCATCCAAATCGACTTGTGCTCGCAATTAGACATGCCATCTCTCTGCGTCAGTCTTGAAGGCGGCGCAGTCTGTCATGTACGCAGTTGCGTTTGCTCGACCAAATGGTCCCACCGACGACTGCAGGAGGAAGACGTCGGTGCTCTGGTTCGACACTTGGGTGGCCACTCCTGCGGGCACCATTGGTGGCCTGCTGTCGCTGCTGCTGATTCGGGAAGCTTTCAAGGGCGAGGCAAAGGAAGCGCTGGCCGTCAGATCCTTCCACAACCTCGAGATTGTCACAGACATACTCAGTTCCCTCGGCAAGCAGCACATCGCCAGAATTGGCTATCTATTGCGCGACGAAGCGTAGAATTAACTGTAAAATGACAACGTGAAACAACTGTCTTTGGCACTTTGCAACTAGAATTTGTCGTGTCAGCATAGGTGAATGGCGATCGTTGGTTGGCGCATCACAATCCTGTCTTGGCGACGTGCTGCTCGGCAGTGTTCTCTTCGCCAGCCACCTCGTCCAACTGGCAGGCGCCACGTGGACAAGGGCCTGCCCAATCATCACGCTGACGGGAGTCCACCCGCAGCACCTGACCAACCTATTTCTGGCCAATCCACTGTTGGCCGCCAACCAGGCGGTTCAGCTGCTGCTGGCCAGGGAGCGAGCGGCCACCCTCGAGATGGACTACGGCCACGGCCGGTCCACCCGCCGCCCCTACGCCGCCTGCTCGGTCTCCTTCTTTATCGTCGCCTGCTTCTACCTTCTCTTTGGGCTGCCGGCACTGCTGAAGGCCAACGTCAACGTTGATCGGAGCAGTCTAGTGTATCGAATCGTTCTTCGCAACTACAAATGGCTCCCCTATTGTGGACACCTGCTGCTGATCTGCAGCCTGTTTGGCGCCCAGTTGTACTACACCATTCGGTTTCGCCAGAAGTACGTCCGCTGGGCCAATCCGTCAGCTAACACGCTTGGAATCGACAAGGTTGAACTTGCTGTTCCCTAGAGTAGCCACTCCTTAGCGTCCTTACATTCTCTCTGACAGGCGTCGCTGTTGGAGCGCAAGGCAATGATCCGCCGTCACCTGGGTCTCTTTCTCGGCTCCACCGCTCTCAATCTCCTTTGCTGCTCCGTCATCTGCCTCTGCAGCCTTGTCCAGGTCAGTCCTATTTACTATTAAAATATAGTTTTAGTTTGGGCTTCAGATGTACAACAGTTATGGCGCGGCTGAGTTTCAATTTCAGTTTCAGTATCAGCAACCGACACCGTCTTCTGAGGATATCAGTGCTAGATGGGCATAGGGTTGACAAGGGTTGACAAACCCAACCCTTAATTCTGGGAGGACTACGCACTAAGCAAGGCCAACCCGGACCACTACGCATGCCGAATGAGAAATTTGAGCACAAGATTGCATATTTGTGCAGATACTGTAGATTCTTAACAATAAAATTAAAAATTTTCGCCTGCGGCGCTATTCTCCTTACTGTTTAATTCCTGAATTCCAAAGTTTTTGCCTGCGGCACATGAATTTTCTGTCGTTTTGTGTATCCTAATTTGGAGGTCCAGAATTTACATTGCTGGGTCGCTATCCTTTGACCACTGCATATTCCTTTGAATTCAGGCTATGCTTAGGCTCGCCCTGCGCCCACAGTGCACAAGAGTCAGTCGACGTCGCAGTCTGGCGGGTCGAAGCTAGGCTTAACGCGACCGGTGACCGACTTCAGGGCGCGCGGAGCGCGCCCTGAAGTTGGTGGTCGCGCTAAGCCTCAGTTGAGACCGGCCAGGCGCGACGCCGGCCGAGTTTTAGTGCAAACAGTAGGTGGAATGAACTCTCCTCCATCTACTTCACCTCCTGCTCAGGCCGGCTGTGCCCCTTCCAGTGTTAGTGCCTTTTGTCGATATACTGACGAAGGCGTTTGCTGTCGCCGCGTGCGGTTGCTCCGCGAACGAATAGGGCCGGCTGGGTTAGTTTTTTAACTGCAGTTATAAAAGTAACTAGAGCCAGCCAGTTTTTTAACAGTTTTTTAATTACATCACACTAGAAAGGTGCTTTTGACTGATTATGACCATCAGAATTGTCAGTAATTCTCCAAAATGTGTCTGAAACTTGTCTCACTATCACCAAGCCACTCCGACATAGGCCAAATCGCCCACGTAGATGGTTTTTCAGGAATGACAAGACTCAATTTGCGGACTTTGTGACTGAAGCACTGCAGTTCAAAAACTAATTTTTAACTGCTCAGTTAAAAAACTATTTTTTGATTAAAAAATTAACTCAGGTCCAGTTTTTTAACCAGGTAAAAAACAAAAAGTAACTCAGCGCCAGTTTTTTAACTAGGTAAAAAACAAAAATTAACTCAGGATTAGTTTTTATATGCATCGCTACAGTCAACTGAGACTACGCTGGGACATTTTGAATGAGTCCACCAATTCACTACAATCTATAATTCCGGTGCTGAAATCTCAAATCAAAGTCAAGCATTCCTCCAGATCCTCTCTGTCTGAAGTGTACTAATTTCCAAGTTATGCCTGAAACTGAAATCATATTACGTACGTAGTTAAAGTTACATGTTAAGCGTTTGATTCAAATGACTGGACGACAAATGGAACTAGAAGTACAGTTTTTCCAAATGGAGGTCTCGCTAAGCCTTAGTTGAGTTGAGACCACGAGAAGCGCCGTGGGCCGAGTTTTACAGTAAACTGCAATGCAATTATGCCAACGATCGGCTCCTTCCGCTTACGATCGCCGCTTGCGAGGCTTTGCCCCCTGGGGTTCTCTTTGGACTCGGGTAGTCAATATAACATTGCATCCTCTAGGCAAAGCCTAGGCCGCGAGACTACCAAACCGCAGTCTCCAAACTGGTAACACCATTCGTGGCTGTAGTAATAAAGTGAGCGGGAAGTCAATGACCGGAATGTGAATAGCTTTCAAGGGACAGACCCACAAACCGAATCCTTTCTTCACTTTCTAAACAACAATCTCTCACTCGATTCTCTTGCACGTGCAATTTTCTTTTGCAAGCATCGCCAGCCACTGTATTCGGCACTCGAGCGGTCATGGCAGACAAAATTCGATGACAGGTACTTTAGAAAGAGGGGGGCGGAATTGGCATAGAGGGGGCGGTATTGGCATGTATGCCAAAACCGCCGGGGGGCGAAACTGGCATATGCCAAAACCGCCGGGGGGCGGATTTGGCATAGAACGGTTTTGGCATGTGACACCGGCAACGCGTCAAGCCAATGGGGAGAGCTGTCGGAAGAATTACAAGTGATACGTGACACTCCTTGAGTGTCAGATAGGCACTCCGCGTGATTGTTTTAGCAGACGGGGGCACAGAAACGCGTCGGAGCAGGCTGTACTGACGACGATGAGCGCAGGCTGTACTGACCGCTGACTGTCTATAGCCACTCACAATGTAGACTGCCAGCGGCGCCCCAATTGTACAGGCGCGCCTTATCTACGCTACACAGCGGGGGCTCCCCCGCTGGGGTGGACGGCGTCGGTGCTCTAGGGCTACAGTACGATGCTCCTATAACTCGGTTCAATTGCGCGTGCGTAGACGCCTTTCTCAACGCGTCTTATATGGACGCGTACTGTAGGCGCAGCAAAATCAATGGCGGACGGTATTTTCGGAATTCTGCGCAATTTGACAGAGCGTGAGTATCCCTTTGCAGGTCAGTGGGGTCTGTCAGACCCCGCAGTCAGATCATGGCCATGATGCGGAGGGCCTCAGCAACTTGGGCAAGTTTTCTACAACTTGGCCAAGATTCGCGCACGAGTCAAGAATCGAGCTGCAGTTGACAAATCTTGGGCAAGATGGATATGTGAAGAAGAAGAGCAAGACATCTGAGTAGAAAGTTGGGCGAGATGTCAAAGATGGACATGATTTACAATAATGGACGTCTGTCTGTGACTTGGGCAAGATGCAGGCCGAAATGTGCCAAACGAAACAACAGCAAACACACTGCACCACAGTAATCACTTGAGGAAGTGGGAGACTTTCGTCGCAGCGTGAAAGCGCTCCATGCAAGTCATTTTATCACCAGGTTCTACAGAATTGTAGTGAAGAAAAACACCGCAAATTCTATGCTTCACTATGCAAAGCTATGCTTCACTATTGTGACCTGCTGGTGAGTTCTCTCAGATTTACCCCGGTTTGTGACATACCACACTACTCTTCTCAGGGTGCTGCTACTCAATTGCTTCGACCACAAGACAATTAAACTGCTCAAAATGCAGATCACAACAGCCAATGGTGTTATTGACAACTTGGAGGAGTACTGAGACCTCTTCTCTTTCCCAAGGTTTTAGACACACATAAGCCTGATAATCATTTATTATGTTCAGTGATTCTATTTCAGCATCGTCCCAGCCACTTTGCAAATCACACTGAAGCAACTGGAAAGATCAACTACTGCTGCTAAGGACATTCTCTTCCACAACACTGGGAATGCCAATCCAGGGAGCCACCCCATGAATGCCTTCACTCTTCCACATCACATCACCAGCAAATACACCTATAACTACAATGCCACATTTGGATGTTACCACTTCCACCACAACCACGACCAAGACTACAACATGCCCAAGATTTAGCCAAGCGACAGTCACAAGGAAAAACCAAGATGTCACAACACACTATCTTGCCCATGTTTTCTGTTTTCTGCGATCGCAGTTTTTCATCAAGTTGATCATGCCCAAGTTTTGTCGCATCAGTCCGAATCTTGGCCAAGATTCTGAAACATGGCCATCTTTCATTTCTATCCATCTTTTTCTAAATTTTTGACAAATTTCTGCGAAACATGCCCATGACGATCAACAACTTGCCCAAGTTTCTGGGCTGACCGGCAAACCCTTTGCAGGTCAGTGGGGTCTGTCAGACCCCGCAGTCAGATCATGGCCATGATGCGGAGGGCCTCAGCAACTTGGGCAAGTTTTCTACAACTTGGCCAAGATTCGCCCACGAGTCAAGAATCGAGCTGCAGTTGACAAATCTTGGGCAAGATGGATATGTGAAGAAGAAGAGCAAGACATCTGAGTAGAAAGTTGGGCGAGATGTCAAAGATGGACATGATTTACAATAATGGACGTCTGTCTGTGACTTGGGCAAGATGCAGGCCGAAATGTGCCAAACGAAACAACAGCAAACACACTGCACCACAGTAATCACTTGAGGAAGTGGGAGACTTTCGTCGCAGCGTGAAAGCGCTCCATGCAAGTCATTTTATCACCAGGTTCTACAGAATTGTAGTGAAGAAAAACACCGCAAATTCTATGCTTCACTATGCAAAGCTATGCTTCACTATTGTGACCTGCTGGTGAGTTCTCTCAGATTTACCCCGGTTTGTGACATACCACACTACTCTTCTCAGGGTGCTGCTACTCAATTGCTTCGACCACAAGACAATTAAACTGCTCAAAATGCAGATCACAACAGCCAATGGTGTTATTGACAACTTGGAGGAGTACTGAGACCTCTTCTCTTTCCCAAGGTTTTAGACACACATAAGCCTGATAATCATTTATTATGTTCAGTGATTCTATTTCAGCATCGTCCCAGCCACTTTGCAAATCACACTGAAGCAACTGGAAAGATCAACTACTGCTGCTAAGGACATTCTCTTCCACAACACTGGGAATGCCAATCCAGGGAGCCACCCCATGAATGCCTTCACTCTTCCACATCACATCACCAGCAAATACACCTATAACTACAATGCCACATTTGGATGTTACCACTTCCACCACAACCACGACCAAGACTACAACATGCCCAAGATTTAGCCAAGCGACAGTCACAAGGAAAAACCAAGATGTCACAACACACTATCTTGCCCATGTTTTCTGTTTTCTGCGATCGCAGTTTTTCATCAAGTTGATCATGCCCAAGTTTTGTCGCATCAGTCCGAATCTTGGCCAAGATTCTGAAACATGGCCATCTTTCATTTCTATCCATCTTTTTCTAAATTTTTGACAAATTTCTGCGAAACATGCCCATGACGATCAACAACTTGCCCAAGTTTCTGGGCTGACCGGCAAAGGGGTATTCGGCCAAAATCAGGCTACATGCACCGCAAGTCCGCAAATCGCCAAACAAACGACGGATTCGCGTTCTGCGGCGTCAGAAAGCCCAGACACAACTGTCAACGCAATTTTGAAAATTCGACCCTGGGACCCAATTTCTGGCCGGTCGGGTGCCGAAAGCAGGGTAAAGGCGTCAAAAATCCCAAAACTAACACCGGATTCGTGTTCAGCGTCGTCGAAAACCCCCGAAACAAGTGAAACCTCAATTTCGAAAATTTGACCCCGGGATTCAAAAATTCGGCGCGGCCGGGATACGGTACCTCAAAATGGCCAAGACAATTCGTCTAGACCAACTTTTGACGCTGAACACACTGCAATGGTCAATTTGCCGCTAAAAGCACGCTTTCCGGCCCAAAAATCCATTCAAAGTCGAAAATCCGAATTTTCCGCTCGGGACCCGGCACTTTTGCCACCTCGTATCTCCCGAACGACAAAGGCGATCTCGGCGGTTTTAGTGCCAAATGAAAGGTCATAGAAGGCTCTAAGTCAGAAAGAAGAGTTTGCGAGGATTCACCGTCGCAAACTCAAGCTACGATTTTTTAAATGTCGGAAAAAAATTTAAAATTTTGAATTTTCTACCGTACTCCCGCGTCGGACCAGCTAGGGAGCCCGTTTTGGAAATTAATGGTAGAGGACCCAAAGGCCTACAACATATCCAAAAATCACCAAATTCGGTCCACTATTGCGAAAGTTGTGGGGTGATTTTTTTTTTTACTTAGTAAAAATTCGAATTTTTGAATTTTCGCAAAATTCTTCCACCGCCGAAATTTTTTCACCCCCGTCGCACGGGGATACTTTGCGGGGATTTCAAGGTTTACGGCAAATATCTTAAAACTTCTCAAACTGAGGCGTTCAACATTTTCAGCGTTGATTGACCACCACATAATCTGCTCAATGTCACAGAATCATTCATAACAGCTTTACCAATTCTTAATTTTGAGTATTTTAGTAGCCCGCAAAGTATCCTTCCCAAAAAGGGATACTTTGCGTCTCTTGAATCCTATGCTAAACACAAGGGGGAACTTTGCGGGATTTTTTGCGCTGTTTTGCCATACGGCCGCTAGGCGGCGCTCAGGTCTGTGTGTTAACCGTGCGCCTGCCAGGCGGCGCTAGAGTGGACATATATGGATTGGATTATGGCAAGTGCGAATTGCGAGGGTGGCGAGTGCCTGCATGTACATGTAGGCTCCGTGGGCTCGTATCGCAAGGCATGTATGTACGCAATTGGCACTTTTAGCTACCGATTACCAGTGCTTTTGCACGCGTGAAACCAACCACGTTTGGTCCATGACATCCTGTTCTCGTGTTTTGTTTGCACGAACAATAGCGTATACTGCCGAACGGTATTGACGAATGGGAAGGGATGGTCAATGACGACACAGAGCGGGCGGACAGTACCGATAGCGTTTACAAACGGACGGACAGTAGCGTCTACTGACACTAAGTGTCGAGCGCGCCCGACTTTGCCAGAACAGTGAAGAATTTCTTATCGATAGCGTCTCTGGTCGCTTTGGTAATCTGCGAAATTCGGCTGCTGATCCGCCTGGGTTCTTCCACAATGCGTCCCAGAATGCGCTCTTCCTCAACCCAGACGCGATCTTTTGTAGCTGGCCAGTGGAACTTCTCTTCAGGGCCGCATGGCCGCATGAAGTCTAGGTGGGCGTCGCGGTTTTCGCTTGACACCTCGACCACTCGCGTCAGCCACCAGCGCGGCTCGTAGTCCATGTCGTAAATGGCGGCAACGAGCTGTCCAGGCTCCAGTTGCTCCACGCTCACTTCTTGGACGAGGAGGTCCTCGGGCGCAACGTTGCTCAGCGGCGCCAGCACACTTTCCCCACATGACGCAGAAGGGCTTGCACCAGTTGCACTGCCACTTGCTTCCGCCTGAACTTTGTCATTGACAAACACTAGGCGCACGTATACTGTATCTGCTGCTTTGCCTGGCATGGTAATGCACAGCTGAACCATTGCATATGTATGTAGGTATGCACTTGCCGTGATAGGAGAAACGCCGAAGCCACAGCCTTGGTCCACTCTGCCAGGAAGAGGTGTCGATGCTGGAAGCCATGCTTCCTCATCAGGCGGCACGTTTTCGTTGTCGTCGTCGTCTTGGAAGAAGCTGCCAACCTGATCGTTGTGCAGCTCTGGTGCTTGCTGAAATTGGCTATTCCAATCGCCTGCTTTACATACATTGAAGCACTTCAGCAGTGCTAACAACCTGAACTGGAGACAGCGGCGTCCGAAAGCTGTCGCTTGGTTGATTGGTAGTGAAACCTGTGGGCCCAAAGGCGTCCTCCGTATTGCTGACGCGACCACAGGGCACTTCTGCAGTACCAACGCTTGCCCCAGGAGCAACAGCCACCCGTCTCCGCTTCTGCAATGGTCTCTGCTGCTGTTCCTTGCGTTTCGTCAGGGGCGCCAAGTGCTCCCTTATAGTTTTGTCGATCTGCTCAAGCGCAAACGACTCGGCGGGAGTCAATCCACTCGAATCTTCAGTGGCGTGCTGGTGGCCAGGCAATTTGCGCAGAACTTCATCAGGATTCAGTGGGAAAATCCCAGTTGTTCTAAACCCGGAAACGAGGTTTGCCCTCATCCTGTCTCCAAGGTTTTCCAGCATCTTCTTCATGACTCTAGGGAACTCTTCTTTGGGAAGCAGCTGGCGGCCACTGAAAACGGAGAAAACCTAGTGACTGCGTTAATGGGCAGAGGGATAAACGCAGTCAATCTAGTAAGTAGAATCTGCAAACCTCTCATTGTTGGCCTTCCAGTCTGAGATGCACTTGCCCCACTCAATTTTGAGCGGCCTGAACACTGCTACATCTAGCGGCTGGCAGAGATGCGTGCTGTTCGGAGGAAAGCAAAGGAACTCGATGGAGTTCTGGTCGCAGAGTTCTAGCACTTCCTGGGAGAAGTGGCTGGCAAGGTTATCGCCAACCAATAGCTTGCGCCCAGGCAGAAGCCTAGCGTGGGGGAGAAAGCACTCTTTGAACCAGTCCCTGAAGCAGTGCCCATCGAACCAGCCGCTGCGACTACGGTTGAACCTTGTGCCCTGGCGGCAGCACTTTTGGTCGCAGAGCGGGTGGCCACGCAATCCATTGGCACACCACGTGTCGTACAAATGTTCCGACTTGTAGACAACATATGGCGGCAACAGGACACCCGACGCCGACCCACAGAACATGACGGAAGTGGACGACTTGCTGGCGTCGCCCACAATGGTGGGGTACTTCGTCCCCTTCTTGACCAAGACAGCAGTCTTCTTTGGGTCGTCAACGAGTGCCGTCTCATCAAAATTGAAAATGTTCTCGGCTGGTATGTCGGAGGCTCGCGTTTCAAGGCCCTCAAAAAAGCGCTTGATTTCTTCTTCCCCAATTTCGGCTCGTTTCCTTGAAATCGGCGTCGCCAATCGCCGCGAAATTTCCTTGTGGCGGTTCATGAAGCTGTACACCCAGTCAATTCCAGGCAGATTGTTGGAAAACCGACTCTGCTGTCCACCACCACGGTCCAACATTCCCTTGGCGAGAATCCGCATCTGGAGCGGGGTAAACGGGAATCCCCAGCTTCCGATCTTCATCACAGAGTGCTTCAGCAGCTTCTCTTGGAATTGAGTGAAAGCTGTCGGTCTTCCAACACTGCTGTTGTGTTCCCCCTTGAGGCGGTTTCTCAGCGTGCTCTCAACAATGTTGAACTGGGCAGCGGCCTTTGGGATGGTCGCGCCACCACTGTTGACAAGTTGAATCGCAGCGATCACGTCATCGTCTGAGTAGTCCCGGTAGCGACGAGCGCCTGGCTGCCGCTTGTGTTGGCGAGGCATTTTCAAAAAGAGACTCCTCTTCCCTAACCAACGGATGCACTGACTTACGGAACGAGCCTAGACACTCATTTGCGTACAGATTCCAAGATAGGGTAAGGTGGAGTAATTATAGGAAAGGAAGGGAGTCGAGCGCCGCATGGGGGCCGGCGTAGGCAGGCGGCCGTTTGGCGCACCTATGGAAATTACCCATATCAATCTACTCACGTTCAGAAGAGGTGTGGGTCATGGGGGGGTGGCCGTGGGGGGGGGGGGGGGGGGGGGGGGGGGGGCCCCCATAAACTTCAGGCCCGCTCTTGCTGGGGGGGGGGTGGGGGGATGGACGAATGGACGATAGGAGCGGCAGAACGATACTCTGCCACTTCCCCGCCGCGCGCGCGGCCGAGTGAGGCGCCGAAACAATGACGGCGGCAGCGCCGCTGAGCCGAGGGACGAGGTAATGGAGTTGTTTTTCACACCCGCAAAGTTTCCCCGAGATGACTAAAAACTTCAAACATTGTTGCACAAAATCTGTGTCTTCAACATCTTGCTGTTGTGACCAACATAAGCAGAAAGTCCGTTCTCTTGCGCACATGGCAGTACGAAATTCGTCGCTTTGCCACTTAAAGTCAACGTGACATGTGCCGCTTCCTCATGGTGCACAAATTGTATGCCAACTGGGGAAACGACCACTATATCTGCACCAGCGCACAGTTTAATGTAAAAATTTAAAGGAAGACACAGTTCACTTGTGTTAAGATCATGACCAAAGTTTGGTTGGATTAATTTCGGCTAACTCATTCTATAGCAAAACACCACATCTTTTGCAGGCTATCCGCAAAGTATCCCTCTCCCGTAAAATATCCCCATACGACGGTACCAGTCGACCAACTTACGAGATGTAGGCGGGGTAGAGGAATCCGATAGCGTTGCAGACCAGTTCAGCAAAATAGCCGAAAATCAAATAGAGGGAGAAGAGCCCCACCACGCCTAAACAGAGGAGAGGGGCCAAGGAAATCAAGCGAAAATTCCACGAACTTTCTGTTATGCATGGGCCAAAAATGGTTAGTTCGATAAACACAAACACCGCCCCGCCCCTCTCGATCCCGACACCCAACCAACCACAAGCCGATCTCAATCAATACAAGGAATTCCCCAATCAAAACAACGATCTCTGCCTCACGACATGTAAGCCGGATAGATTGAGCCGATCAACGTGCAGGCTAGCTGCCCCATTCGACTGAC
Source organism: Linhomoeus sp. GSCO2_2 (assembly GCA_030248115.1). NCBI lineage: Eukaryota > Metazoa > Nematoda > Chromadorea > Monhysterida > Linhomoeidae > Linhomoeus > Linhomoeus sp. GSCO2_2. The sequence continues at coordinate 16,247 of JASAMZ010002865.1, forward strand.
CAACAAGTAGATCAACACGACGGATCCCACTCCTGCACTTTCAAACAAGAAGACTATGGACTACCACCGCGCTCTACGATGGCTCCGAAGTCATCAATACTGGCGCATGACACACACAAGCGATGCGTAGCCGTTTCGGCCCTCAGTTAGGAAGTGGAAGCAAGCAACAGACGCGGAGGAAAGCCTCACCTGCGACGAGGTAAAGTCTGTCGACGCCGGTCTTGGCCTCGATCTTGGCGAGAACCTCGGTGACCTGGTTCTTCTCGCGCAACTTCTTGCTCAGGTCCTCGCGGAACTTCTCCGCCTGCGCCTTCATCGAAGCCGACATCTTCCTTCTTCGAGTGGACTGTGACTCAAGCCGAGCTTCCACGACGATATAACAGCATAGTCGAGGCCAGCCGGAAACCGGGGGGGGGGGTACTAAAAAAAAAAAAAGAGGGGGGGGGGGGGGCCCAGACCCACACCAAACCACACAAACACTCACCTCGCCTACAAAAACACACACACCAGCATAACAACACGCCGCCCAGATCCGCATCCCCTCCCAAGAGCAACCTCCATCAAGCAGACCCCCCAGCCACCGACCCCGCCACCTCCCCCACCCACCCTCCAACCGCCCCCCCCATGCACCTCCCAAGCACAGGCCCATACATCCCAGCACCGGCACCCCACCCCCCCCCGAACCACAGCCCTCCACCCGCCAGCTAGGCCTAGGCTAGCCACCCTAGTCACCCAGCTCCCAAGCACCCCGCAAGCCTAGACCCAGCCACCAACCCAAACCCACCCCACAGCCTACCCCACCCAGCCCCACCCCACCCCACCCCGCCCACCCAGCCCCGCCCACCCAAGCCCCACCCCCACCACCCACCCAGCCCACCCGCCCACCCCTAAGCCCCCCTCAGCGCCCCCCCAGACCCCGACACAGACCCCCCAACTGACCGCCCCCCAGACCCCAGCACCAGCCCTCCATTAGACCCCGGGCCCCACCTCCATCACCGCGCCATGCGCCCCATAGACCCCCTAAGGGGGGCCCAAAGAAGCCAGCCAAAAACGCGCACGGGACAGAAGAACCCTACCGGACCCATCCGCGCACCAACGTCCCACGACCAAGCCCGCACAGCCCAACAAGCCAAAAGACCCCGCAAGCGCCGCACGACAAAGACAACCAAAACAACAACAACCAAACACCAAAAAACCCATTCCATTCAACGAGCCCGGGGGCCTTCAGCCAGCCCAGAGGCCGCCCCCCCCCCCCCCCCCCCCCCCCCCCCCCAGTTCCGAATTGCGTCTGAGAGTGAGGAGATGAGAACGACCGAGAGAAAAAATCGAACTCTGCCCGATTTGTGATGACGGTGCACTCTTGACGAAGGACAAAATAATCGACGCGTGGAAAATACTGTATTGTTTCGCCTGAAATAACTATTTGTATATGTATGTAGAGAGAACAAGAAAAAGCAAAAAAAACAAAAAAAAAAAAAAAAAAAAAAACAAAAAAAAAAAACAAAAAAACAAAAAAAAACAACCCTACCCCGATATGTATATATGTATTCACAATTCGGTTGTCATTAGGACAACATTTGGGTGAGACTCTCATAGAGTTTCGATTGTGACTCTTTGTCTTCGTACAACGATTGAGTCATTTCTTTGAACGAGGACATCAACTCTCAAGCGACTTGGGTACTTGTTGGAGACGTCTCCCCAGTCCCCCGGTTGACCGAAACCCTCGAATGGTGTATAGGGTATGTATCATCTAATGTGTTGCAGCACAACTAGGTAAGTAGCCGTCTCTAACAACAAAACAGTAGATTTGGCTAAACAAGTGACCGACCAAAGTCCGACTGAACACCGCCGAGGGAGGGCCGGTCACACTAGGCGACGTCTTGTGATCAATCGCAGGGAACTCCGAACTGCTGGGGCTACAGGGCACACCGAACAACGGTTATGCATCCAGTGTTGCTCAGACGTTGCACTGTGCCTCCTACCAAATGGAAGATCCCAGGCCTGGACGGGAAGTGATGGAATGTGGACGGCGAGACGCTGATTTGCCTGAAGCAACAAGAGGAGCGACGATGGCGAGGACGACTCTGACTGCCTTCCCCAACTGTCCTCCCGTTTTACACCGTGACTCTCGCGACATAAACAAGTGCGCGCACACTACTGCGCAACGGTTGATGGCAAAACGTAACGTTGAGTCGACGTCTCTGCGACTTCTGCGTTTGGTGAATTGTAGAGGAAAAGTCGGCAGGCACTCGGAAGCGCGCCTTGCGCGCTGTGCAGTGGAACTTGCTTTTGACGGTCGAACACGCGGCTCCACTGTCAACGTTGGACAATATGTCGGTCGAAAACCAAAGGACGCAGGACGAGCTAGGGGCCGTCCACTTCGGGTCAGAGTTCGACGCCACCGTTGAGCCCGCCGTCGAGGAAGGGGACGAGTACGAGGAAGTCGGCCTGGACGATGACGGTCTCAGTATGGACAATATCAAGCCTTTCGGCATCGTGGACGAGGACGAGACGAAGGTCGTCTTCCGCAAGCTGCCGGTCTCCGCCTACTTGTCCGACGGCAACAGGACGATCGACTTCGTCCTTGCCTACAACCCCGACTCTGGAGGAAAGAGACGTCTTGAAAAAGCGCGCTTTCGTCAGAAATTCGAAGCGGCCATGAAAACCGAAGGTCTAGAGATTGAATACGAAGGGAAGGAAGCTTCACCCGACGGTAGGCAAAGAAACCATTGCATTCGTCCTTTCATTATGTCTTTACCCATCCTTGTCTTTGTAGGCAAAACGGCCTTCGTCAAAGTTCACGCCACCTGGGCGGCATTGTGCCGTCAAGCGGAATACGAAGGGTTGCAGATGCCCATTTTGGCCAGTGACATTCCTCCAGAGAAGAAGGGCCTTCTCTCCCGCCTGCTGCGCAAGCTGGGCCGCAAAGGCCGGTCGCCGTTCGACCTGCAGCAGCGCTTCCAGTTGCCCAGCGCCGACTACTTCACCGACGCCTTCGAGCGCAATCGCGAGGAACAGTTTTTGATCGAGCACCACGGCACCTTCTTCTCGAGCGGCCAGCGCGTCTACCTGACGTGGAGCATCATCACTGGCATCACCATCAGCATGGACATTCGCAAGAAAAAGAAGAAGAAGAAAAAGGCCGAGGAAGGCGACGACGACGCTACTCTGGCCGCCGACGGCGAGCGAGAAGGCGGAGAGGACGGCGAAAGCGCTGCGCCCAGCCACATAAAGACGGCCAACATCGAGTATCTGCTTCGCGATCGCAATTATGTTGCCGCCTTCCCCATTCACGATGGAGAATACAAAGGTAATAAGTACGAAGATAAACTGCCATCTCAGAAGTTGTCGCATTTCAGCGACACACGTCTCACTAATGTAGGTAACTACCTACATACAAATACATCATTCTGTTGTTTGCCAGACGACTTCGAAAACAATTACATGGGCGTGCCCATCGAGCAGTGGCCGCTGCGGAAGTATCTCTACGAGTCGTGGGCGAAACCGTCGCAATTCTTCAAGCATCAACCTCTCGACATCATTCGAGAATATTACGGCGAGAAGGTGTGTATCGTACCTAGCAGGGCGATGCTCCCATACTGTACGAAATCTATGCACCTTGCGGCATTTTGTATGCAGTTAGAGTGAGGTCGAATGACGCGACGACACTGCAGGTGGGAATCTACTTCGCCTGGCTGGGCTTCTATACGAAGATGCTGATCCTTCCCTCGATCGTGGGCATTCTCTTCATGGTATTCGGGAGTGCCTACGCCTTCACCTTCTCTCGCCGATCGGACGACTACTGTGACGTCGAACGCAACGATACGGAACTGATCATTTGCCGCGAATGTTCTCAACGATACTGCCACTTCAAGCGGGTGAAGGGAACTCACTGCAAACTGTCAGTCGCAATTGTCCGCTTCAGTGCTGTCGCTATATTCAGGTGGCCGACCTATGTAGTTACGCGCAGTTGACGCGCCTGTTCGACAACTTCGCCTCGCCTTGGTTTTCGATCTTCGTGGCACTGTGGGCGGTGATCTTTCTGGAGAAGTGGAAGCGCTACCAGTCCGTTCTCATCACTCGCTGGGACGTCAGCGAGCACGAACTCAACGAGGACCAGGTATAGACAAGAAGTTACATAGACAGTGTGCACAATTCTAAGAACTGCAAATGGTTCTACAGGGTGGGCCAAAAAAAGTGAGACCCCTAACTTTGCGGCCGCCGTTCTCAAGCATGACTGCACCGATTGACTTCAAATTTGGTGACAACACACTACAGAGTGTTTTTGATCGTCGGTACAAATTTCAACCAATTCTGTGCGTCTCACGCCAAATGGCAGCTACGCGCGCAACACCATGCCGAAAATTGGGTGCGGACGGCGAAGAGGAGGATGGCGGCAAATTCTGAGATCATAGATTCGGGCTGTTCGATGGGGCCGCCACCCTGGTCGACCACTTGCTGCAAGCGGGGGCCGAAACCGGTAGATCGAATTGTCCGTTAAACTCATAACTCTTGCACAATCACATCCTTCAGATGCCACACGCTGGTAATGGGGTGACGGTAGACATCCGTAGACTCCACAGTGTATTCGTTATCTCTGAGATTTTTTGACAGTGTAATGTTTGATAGTCACACGTTGTCCCACACCGTCTAACGAACTGCATTCCGATCACTATCTTACGGATGACGACTCACATGGCCATCCTCCTCTTCGCCGTCCGCACCCAATTTTCGGCATGGTGTCACGCGCGCAGCTGCCATTTGGCGTGAGATGCACTGAATTGTTTGAAATTTGTACCGACGATCAACAACACTCTGTAGTGTGTTGTCACCAAATTTGAAGTCAATCGGCGCAGTCATGCTTGAGAACGGCGGCCGCAAAGTTAGGGGTCTCACTTTTTTTGGCCCACCCTGTAAATACGTACGGTAAATAAATACGTACGCTTGTACGCCGTCTTCCACTGCCGAGATGTTTTAAGGTCCGGCCCGACTACACGCTGAAGGTGACGTCGACTAGACTGAATCCAGTGACCAAGCGTCACGAGCCCTACTTGCCTCCACGCAGTCTCTACCAGCGAATGTTCATGTCCGTCGCCAGCGTGTAAGTCCAGCAATTCACTTCTCATGCGACAGCCATCATGATTCCACGTCGACCCACTGCCCTGCAGCTTCTTCTTCATCTGCGTCGTTCTGGCACTGCTGGCCTCCGTGATGATCTACAAGGTGGTGGGTCCACGCATCTGGCAGAAGCTGGCGAAGGGCGACGGCGGCGGCTTCGGCATCAGTCCCCACCTGATGACCAGCCTAACTGCTTCCATGATGAACGGCGTCTTCATCGCCCTTATGACCAAAGTTTACATGAAGGTACATATCAAGGCGACCAGGATCGGCACTGAGACGTCATGAAAGGGACAAAGCAATAGCGAATGAAGTAAAGTATGGCAAGTTATGGTTAACGCTGGCGGCCCCAAACTGCAGTAAGCCCTGAGAATAGACCTGCTGCAGGTTAACCTGAGCATTCCCTGAACCGATGCTTCAGCCTGAGGTAAGTTCGTGTGGACAAGCGACAAGCGAGCGCATTTGATGATACCGTGTAGTTTAGATGATGGTCGGACTCCAACTTGTTTTGAATTGGGTCTTCCATGGCATGCTCTCATGGCTGTGAAGTATGCGTAAGCCGTGGACTATTGTAGGTACACAAATAGTTATGCAGGGCGTCTTGTGGTCGTTTTAGGTCGCCTGGAAGCTGACGGAGACGGAGATGCCTCGGACGGAGCGCGAGTTCGAGAACAGCTACACTTACAAGGTGTTCGTCTTCCAGTTCGTCAACTTCTACGGCGCCCTCTTCTACCTCTCCTTCGTGAGAGGGAACGTCCTCTTCGCCAACCCGCCCAGGCGAGAGGACGAGTTCACCAGTCGGTGTCCCGCCTACGGTTGCCTCTTCGACGTCTCCATCCAACTGTTCATCATCCTCGTCGGCAAGCAGATCTTCAACAACATCACCGAGATCGGCGTCCCCTTGATCAAGAATCTTCTCCGCAGGAGGAAAGCCACAGCTGGAGATACCGACGGTTACACCAGGCGGGTTACGCACACGATGTGAATGCGAGGTACCAACCAGGTAGTGTTTTTGGTTTCGGAATTTTCATGCACATGCATACGTATGTACATACAAACGGCGGTAGGTAGTATATCTACTGTAGCTTCGTACAGGTATGTACCAGGTACATATCCATGAATTGCACTGCAAATCGGCGAAAAGGTAGTGCATTTGTCAGTGGGTATGATAATGTCGTACCTAGAAATCTGCAAGTGTATTTCCTTGCGCCTTTCGTCTGCAGATGGGAGAAGGACTTCAATCTGGAGGCGCCGTCTGAGATCAACCTGTTCGCCGACTACCTGGAGATGCTGATCCAATACGGTTTTGTCACCATGTTCGTGGCCGCCTTCCCGCTCGCCCCCCTCTTCGCCCTCATCAACAACATGGCTGAGATCAGACTCGACGCCTACAAGATGGTCACGCAAGTCAGAAGGTAATGGCACATGGGGCTTACCCGGCTCAGTGACCTTGGCGTTGTTTGTCTGTCTCGAGACGGCATCCGATGGGCAGCGTCTAAAATATACATGTGTCACCGGGAATTCCCGTATTCAGGGAAATCCCGTATATACGGGAATTCCCTAGACGTTCCAGTGAAATCCCGTATATACGGGATTTCCCTAACTAACCTAGGGAAATCCCGTATTCTCGCAAACGGGGAGGAGGAGGTGGGCGCCAGGGCGGGATTCGTGTTGCGCGCGCGATTGTCTATGATTAAAAGGGGGATGAATAGTTTCAACTTTTAAGCAGCTTTCAAAATACATAAATTCCTTGATTGAATACAATGCTATTGTCATTGACGGTTGTATATGCCTTTGAATTCAGGCTATGCTTAGGCTCGCCCTGCGCCCACGCTGCACAAGAGTCAGTCGGCGTCGCAGTCTGGCGGGTCGATGCTTAGGCTTAGCGCGACCGGTGACCGACTTCAGGGCGCGCGGAGCGCGCCCTGAAGTTGGTGGTCGCGCTAAGCCTCAGTTTGAGACCCGCCAGGCGCGACGTCGACCGAGTTTTAGTGCAAACTATGAGTGGGGTGAACACTCCTCCATCTACTTCACCTCCTGCTCAGGCCGGCAGTGCCCCTTCCAGTGTTTCGTCTGCCCGCGGCTGGAATACGGGATTTCCCTAACTCAGCTGGGGAATTCCCGTATATACGGGATTTCCCTAACGCAGCTAGGGAAATCCCGTATATACGGGATTTCCCTAGATACGGGAAGTCACTGTAACATATGCACATAGCACATGACATATGTAGATACATACAAACGACCAGTGATGGACGCTTGCGATGGTTCAGATGCGTGCCGTTGCGGGCGAAGGATCTGGGCCCGTGGTTCGACCTGCTGGACTTGGTGACAAAGATCGCCGTGATCACCAACGCCGTCTTCATCGCCTTCACCACCGACTTCGTCGACTACCAGGTCTTCAGACGGCATCCCGGGCGCGGCGCCCTGCGAAACAACACCACCTTTCTCAAGTGGACCCTGACCCCCTACCACACGCTGCATTGGTGCAACGCGACCGAGCTGGAAGACTTATACAAGGACGGGTCCATCTCGGAAGAAACCTTGAGGAGACTCGAGCCGCTAGGGAAGCGTCTGTCTTTTCTTGACCAGCGAATAACGACCACAAGTACGACGACGACGACGACGACGACCGAAGCTATTCTGTCGAACGCCACGATGGAAAGCAACAACACGCTAGCTGACGACCTGACCGATTTGGCTGAAGATGCGGCTAAAGCGGTCGGTATTATTTATACGAAATATGGTCACACCGTCTGAAATTTGAATTTGTTATAATATGACCAATGCAATGAACAATATAGTTTTGCCACAAACTGAAACTAGTATAATAGCATGATTCGCGTAGACTACATAAGTACATAGAGCAAGCTTGAAGTGGATCGGCTATGGTGTGTGGGGAGGGGGGGGGGGGGGGCTTTGTGTGACACAATAATACAATGTAGGTATGTAGGGGGGGGGGGGGGGGGCTTTGTGTGACACAAATACCATGTAGTATGTACATAGGTGTGTGGGGGTTGGGGGGGGGGGGCTTTTTTGTGACACAAATACCATGGAGGTAGGTATGTACGGTACCTAGATACAGTTGGTTAAAACTTTGGTAGGCCGCCAATCTCATTAATTCAGCGTGCCAAAGCTTCACTTGGCGACCTCCAATTTCAGGCGCAGAAGGCCTTCATAGGCTTCCTAAGTGAGAGTGGAAGCGAAGTGACTTGTCGAGAACTGCGTCGTTTCAACGGCGTCGGACGACCACCGGGCGGCAATTGGTCTCTGTTGCCGCTGGTGGAGAAGTGCTACTTCCGCGACTACCGCGAGTCCGAGGACCGCGGCGGCTACCGTCGCAACATGCGCTGGTACAAGGTGGTGCTGGCCAAGCTCACCTTTATCATCGCCTTCGAGCACTTCGTCCTGGTGGTCCAGGCGCTGCTCGGATATCTCATCCCAGACGTGCCGGACACTGTTGTGGTTCGGCAGGAGCGCGAGCGCTTCCTCCAACGGCAGGCGTTCAAGGCGCACGAGATGGGCGTGCACGGCAACAAGGACGACGTGGAGCAGCTCGAGTTCGAAGAGGACGAGGATCAGGACCTGACCGACAACCGAGTGGTCACCCTGGAAGAGGTCTCTACGCTGATCAGCGGATTGCCGGCCAAGTCGGCTCTGCGGCAGCTCCTGCACCAGTCCAACGGCGCCGCCAATCAGGAGGGCCAGCAGAACGGCCTGGCGCCTCCCCACGCGGCGGTGTTCGGCGCCGCCGGCGGTCCCAGGAAGGCCCCCTTCCTCATGGTGCTCGCCAAGAAGATCATGTTCTGCTAACTGAGCCGAGCTCTGACACACCTGGAGAGTGGAGAAGAGGAAGGGAAGGCCGTACGATGCGCGCGATTCGATCAGCTCGATTCGACTTGCGACTCACTGCACGTAGTGCCGTCTTTGTTAAATCGCGATCAATAACTGTGCAACTCGTACTTCGTATGAATCGAACCGACTTTGCATTGTCGCACGTAGAGAAGGCAAAAGTCGGCAAGGCAAGGGCAAAATCGAACCCGAGCTTCGCCTCCTGGGGCGAGGGCAGGCTACGTGCGTTTGACGCACACTTGCTCTGGAATTCCATGTGGTGCACGTACATAGTCGGTGATTCTGGGCCCAGTCGAATTACCCAGTCAGTGGAATGAGCGGTGCACGCTGAATCTAGGTACCTATTCGTCTTCTAACCAGTTGGCGCTCCGAAGTTAAACTACACCTAACTAGAATAGTACAATGTTTACAGCGCCGTCGTACCCAGGCTGTACTGTCTTAAATGGACTCTTTCTTGTGTTTGATTGCTCCTCTCGTCTACTGCGCCTACTAGAGTGAAGCTCGTTAGGTGGGCTGCCGTACAGCGTGCTTTGTCGACGGCGCAGTAGTTCTTCCTTACTGTGGCAGTTGACTGACGTCGTCGTTACGAGACAATGCGAGGAAGACACAAACAAATTTGAAATGGAAGCGGGCAACACCGACGTTGATCTGGCCGCCGGGAAGGAGCACGATGACCGCAAAGAGACTGAACGGAACGAGGATGGCGTCAGTGTCGACAAGTTCAATCCGTTCGGCATCGTCGATGAAGACGAGATGAAAGTCGTCATCCGCAAATTACCCGTCTCAGCCTACTTCTGTGACGGCAGCAGGCTGATCGACTTCGTCTTCGCCTACAACCCCGACTCCGGAGGCAGGAGACGGCACGAAATGGCCCGCTTCAGACAGCATTTTGAGGCGGCCATGAGAGCCGAAGGATTGGAGATCGAACATGAAGGAAAGGAAGCTTCGCCAGACGGTGAGCCGGACCCGCGTGACGTCGCACATATGTACGTAGATGTGCATAGTGCGACTTACATCAGGCAAGACAGCCTTCATCAAGATCCACGCTAGCTGGGCCGCTTTGTGTCGCCAAGCTGAGTACGAGAGGCTGCAGATGCCCATGCTTGTCAACGAGACTCCTTCAGAGAAGAAGGGCGTCCTCTCAAGGCTGCTGCGCAAGCTGGGAAGCAAGCATGGTCGATCGCTGTTCGACTTACAGGAACGCTTCCAGCTGTCCCGTGCCCGCCATTTCACCGCCGCCTTTAATCGGGACAGAGAAGACCTTTTTCTGATCGACCACCGCGACACGTTTTTCTCGAGCAGCCAGCGCCTCTACTTAACTTGGGGCATCATCAGCAGTATAGCTATCAGCATCGACATTCAAAGGAAGAAGAAGGACCCTAGAAGACAGGACGTCGACGACAGGACGGCCGTCGCCGATGTCGTGTGTCAGAGACCGGCAGAAGGAGAAGGTCAAGCGGAGGGAACTCAGAGCAACGTCAAAACTGTCAACATTGACTATCTGCTGCGCGACAGAACCTTCCTTGCCGCCTTCCCCATTCACGACGGAGAATACTTAGGTAGTCAAACAGAAAGCCAATATGCACCCATAACCGGAGAGGCGGGAGGGGGGTGCCATGAATTAACCACCTGTTAAATCCAATTCAAATTTATAAAACATGCTTGTGGCGCTGCATTTCGTCGATCTATAGGCAGATATTTTCCCATAATTGGCTGTTAACTGTTAATCACCAATTTTCCGTTGACTGTTAACCACCAATTTTCCGTTGACTGTTAACCACCAAATTCTTCGCTTTCCAGACGACTTCGAAAACAACTACATAGGCGTGCCTGTTGAGCAGTGGCCGCTGCGAAAGTACCTCTACGAGTCGTGGGCGAAGCCAGCGCAGTTCCTCAGACATCAGCCCCTCGACATCATTCGAGAGTACTACGGCGAGAAGGTACATATACTTACCAGATTGGAACATACATATTGTACCTACATATGAACGTAACACCCATGAGTTAAGTGCACTATAGTCACTGCAACAGGTCGTTGCAGGTGGGTCTCTACTTCGCCTGGCTGGGCTTCTACACGAAAATGCTAATTCTGCCATCGATCATTGGCATTTTGTTCTCCTTGTTGGGCGGCAGCTATGCCTTCGTCTTCTCCCATGACACGGACTACTACTGCCACAAAATGGCCGACCGCAACACCACCGAGCTAGTCATCTGTCGTGAATGCTCACAGATCCACTGTCTCTTCAGACGGGTGACTCAACTACCTAGTTCCTACCTAGTCTACCTACACAACCCTCGCCCTCTGAAAGGAGCAAAGCGGATGCGTGAGCTTCAGCTCACAGAGATGCCCAATGTGTTTATGCTTTGCCTTCTTTAGGTTGGCGACCTGTGCCACTACGCTCAAGTGAAACAACTGTTGGACAACTTGCTGTCCCCATGGTTCTCTGTCTTTGTAGCAGTGTGGGCTGTGGTCTTTCTTGAGAGATGGAAACGCTACCAATCCCTTCTATGTACTCGATGGGACGTCAGCGAACACGAATTCAAGGAAGCTCAAGTCAGTGGAGGGGAGGGGGGGGGGGAGGGTGGTGGTGATATTATATACACTGCACGCGACATTCACTGCCAGCCAAACAATGAAATGACAATACAGGTATGTACACAATAACAAATAATTGGTGTCCTACGTACACGTATCCGGAATTTGAATTGCTTATAATTCATTCCAAGTGATTTCAATCAAACATTTACAAAACTCGACCGACCGAATTATGATAGGTCCGGCCCGACTACACGCTGAAGGTGACCTCGACTAGACTGAACCCAGTGACCAAGCGTCACGAGCCCTACTTGCCTCCACGCAGTCTCTACCAGCGAATGTTCATGTCCGTCGCCAGCGTGTAAGCTCGAGCTTTCTCCCATTATATTACTGCAGAATTGTAACGATTTATTCATCCTTCTGCAGATTCTTCTGCATCTGCGTCGTTCTTGCACTGCTGGCGACAGCATTGATCTATAAGGTGGTGGGGCCATTCATTTGGCAGAAGTGGTCCCTGAAGTATGGCGGTTTCGGCATCAGTCCTGACCTCATGACCAGTCTAACTGCCTCCATGATGAACGGCGTTTTCATCGCCCTTATGACTAAGGTCTACATGAAGGTGACTGCGCCCTTAATTAAAACTTGAGTGGCAGCAACTCGCTAGTCAACGAAATCAATGCTTCGCGTATATAGAGCTTTTGCAGGATTTGCATTGCACTTATGTACCTGATAGCTTGCACCTTGCAGTGTTTGCGATGCACAATTATTCACATTATGTGAGTAAACTTACACGTTGCCTACATTAGACAGCCGCATGTTGCTCACGACAAACGCGAAACTTGTATTATGTATCTTTGCATCACGGCACACGATGATGGACGTGATCGTCCAGTCAACTTCGACAAGATGTGTTACGCTGCGGTTGTTTCAGATAGCCTGGAAGCTGACGGAGACGGAGATGCCGCGCACGGAGCGCGAGTTCGAAAAGAGCTACACATACAAGACGTTCGTCTTCCAGTTCGTCAACTTCTACGGCGCCCTATTCTATCTATCCTTCGTGAAGGGAAACGTTCTCTTCGCAAAGGCGCCCAGTCGCGACGACGAGTTCGCCAGTCGATGCCCCGCCTACGGCTGTCTTTTCGACGTCTCCATCCAACTGTTCATCGTCTTTGCGTGCAAGCAAATCTTCACCAACCTCATTGAGATTGGGTTCCCCCTACTCAAGAACTTCTTGCGCAAACGGAGGGCCGCCGATAGCAACGACTTCGCTGGCATCACCAGGTTGGCAGTCTTGAGCTACTTGGAATTTCTGAACCACGAAGTACGGAATGGGACATTTTGGGCGCCATGACTTAGTAACTGTAGTAACCACCACTGATGGGGACCAAAGTATTTCTTGTATCGTTCTCTGCAGATGGGAGAAGGACTTCAATCTGGAGGCGCCCTCGGAGATCAACCTGTTCGCCGACTACCTGGAGATGCTGATCCAATACGGTTTCGTCACAATGTTCGTGGCCGCCTTCCCTCTCGCCCCTCTCTTCGCCCTCATCAATAACATGGCTGAGATCAGACTCGACGCCTACAAGATGGTCACACAAGTCAGAAGGTTAGGAACATGTACATGGGGTGGCAATCGCATTTGGCATACAGCGAACTTGTTTGTCGTCCTTGTCAATCTCGCTTGCAGGTGCGTGCCCAGTCGGGCCAAAGATCTGGGTCCCTGGTTCGACCTGTTGACGCTGGTCACAAAGATCGCCGTCATCACCAATGCCGTCTTCATCGCCTTCACCACCGACTACGTGGACTATCTCGTCTACCACTCCTATCCAGGCCTGGCCGTCAAAGAGGGCAATGTCTCCTTTCTCGAGTGGACTCTCACGCCCTTCAACACCTACCACTGGTGCGACGACAACGAACTCAGTCGACTGATAAGGGGAGGTAACATCACAGAGGAGGAGGCGAAGAAGCTGGTGGCGCCGGAAAGGTGGAAGTCTATCCAGGATCCGACGACCACGACGACAACAACGACGACGACTACAAGCACAGCGGATTTTGCCAACATGACCCTACCGCATGGGAATGACACTCATGGGTTATTCAGTGAAGCACCGTCTGACTTCATTGACACAGTTGTGGAGGTACATTGGCGCATACACTATGCACATAGTTGTGCAGTTGGTCAACCATTTGGTAGGCAGTGCGATATTTACGTTCAGGGATCGAAGGATCTGATCACCGACTTGCTGAGAGAAGATGACCACGACGTGGCCTGTAGTGAGTTGCGAATCTTCAACACGGACGTCGACAAGGTCACGGCCGACGGAAGGATAGTCGACACCTGCTACTTCCACGACTACCGAGAACTCGTAGACGCCGAAGAGTATGAGCGCAGCAAGCGCTGGTACAGGGTGGTGCTGGCCAAGGTCGCCTTCATCGTCGCCTTCGAGCACTTCGTCCTGCTGGTCCAAGCGCTGCTCTCCTACCTCGTCCCAGACGTGCCAGACGAAGCGCTGGCTTGGCAAGAGCGCGAGCGCTTCCTCCAACGGCAGGCCTTCAAGGCCCACGAACTCACCGCTCGCGTCGCTGTCGAGAACACCATCGAAACCAGCGAGACAGAAGACCTGAAAGAAGACAGCGACCGCACCGACAACAAGATTTCCATCCCGAATGTGTCCTGGCTACTCAGCGGCATGCCAGCCAAGACTTTTCTCTTTCAGCCGTCGAATCAGTCAAATGAGGAACCCGCGTCTGTTGTCGTCGACCAGAACAGCCATCAACCAAGTCCGGCAATCTCCCACATAGACGTCTTCTTGAGCCCCTAATATGTAGTAGTCTTTCCCGCCATCAACAGAGCCCATTGATAGGATAGAGTACTTAGTATGCAAGTGCAGTAACGCCTTACACGAGTCGATCTACGTGATACATATCTATCACACCTCTCCCCCCCCCCCTTGCGAAAAATAAGACGCTCAGCATAGGTAGGCGGCTGATTTGCATGACAAATGAAAGTTTGTGTCGTCGGCTGTTGAATAAAGCAGGTTGCACAAGTAAGAAACGAAAGAAAATTGCCGTCAACCTTGACACCTTGTGCGCATTGTGCGTACAATGTTATACTGATCCAAATTTACGTGTGAGGACGATATTCAAGTTTGTTCTGGGCATAATAAATTGAATTAACTAGGATAAATAAAATTAATTAGATTAAAATTTAATGGACTAAATAAAATAATTAAACAAAATCAAATAGAAAAATTGAATCAAAGTTAATTAATTTTAGAGTAAACTAAATTAGGTCAGAGATTTTAACCAAATGAAAATAAATTGAACTAAATTAAATTAAATTAAATTAAATTAAATTAAATTAAATTAAATTAAATTAAATTAAATTAAATTAAATTAAATTAAATTAAATTAAATTAAATTAAATTAAATTAAATTAAATTAAATTAAATTAAATTAAATTAAATTAAATTAAATTAAATTAAATTAAATTGAATTGAATTAAATTGAATTAATTGAATTAATTAATTAATTAAATTAAATAAAATAAAATAAAATAAAATAAAATAAAATAAAATAAAATAAAATTAAAAAATTGAATTGAATTGAATTGTTTTTTTTTTAATTGAATTTGAATTGAATTGAATTGAATTAAATTAAATTAAATTAAATTATGTTAAATTAATTAAATAAAATTGAGTTAAATTAAATTAAAAATTAAAGTAAATTAAATTATATAAAATATGTTAAATTAAATTAAATTAAATTAAATTAAATTAAAGTAAATTAAATTATATAGATTATGGTAAATTAAATTAAATTAAATTGAGTTAAGTTAAATTAAATTAAATTAAATTAAATTAAATTAAATTAAATTGAATTAAGTTAAATTAAATTAAATTAAATTAAATTAAATTAAATTAAATTAAATTAAATTAAATTAAATTAAATTAAATTAAATTAAATTAAATTAAATCAAAAATAAAATCATATAGAACAATCGAATATGATTAAGTCAAATCAAAAATTAGAATATAGTAAATTAAATTAGAGTAAGTTACGGTGAATTAAACTAATTAAACAGAATTTAGATTAAATTAAATTAATAATATAAATTATGTTGAATTAATTCAATAATTAAATTAATTTAATGCAATAAATTAAATTATATCGAATTGAATTATATTTAACCGAACCAAATTAAATCAGATAAAATTAAAATCAAAGAGGCGTTAGATTTAGCTAAATTAAATTAAGTTCAGCTAAATTGGGTTGAATTATATTATAATAAAATTAAATTCGATTGGCAAATTCAATTAAGTCAAGCTTAAATAAAATTGGGCCATCAATTAAGCAAATTAATAAATTAAATTAAATTGAATTAATAATATAAAATATATTGATTCTATTCAAAAACTAAATTAAGTTAAATCAATAAATTAAATTATATCAAATTATTATTATTATATATTATTAATATATTATTAATATTATTAATATTATTATATATTATTAATATTATTATATTTAATATTATATATCAAATTAAATTATATTAAATTAAATCGAATCAAATTTAATTAAATTAAATTAAAAGACGATGAATTTAGTTAAACTAAATTAAGCCAAGGTAAATTGAGTTGAATTAAATTATAGTTAAATAAAATTAAATAAATAAAGGGTTAAAACAAATGGAACAATTGCATTTAATTAAGTCAAATCGAATTAAATTGAATTATATATATGTAGTAAATTAAATTATATAGTAGATTAAAAGTACGACAGGAGCCCTCCTTGCACATGTGTCACTTTCGAGTTGTAAGTAAACATCTGGTGCATCTGCTGTTTCGAAAGAAACGCGTATGTGTAGGTACAGGGCTTTTTTATGTGACCACATTTTGTTTTTGAATAACTTTTGTAAGGAGCAGCCAAAGTAAGTGAAACTAGGCACAAATATAGACCTATATATAAGGTTTTGTTACGAATTGATTTCGTCGAAATTGGTTTACCCGTTAGCAAACCGCAGCGCGTCCCGCAAGGTGACTCATTTCGCCGACCTCGGCGTCTTTGCCTCACTATAACTTGAGCCAGGTGAGAGATATTATACGGTTAGAAAGCTGAGAAAATAAGCTTTAATTTGATATCCAACACGGCTTGATTCATTTGCTCGTTGCCGAGAACAACGCAATGCAACACGTTGACGGAAACGAAAATCGGCCCGCGCCGCCGTGGCCAGCTTCTCCACGTGATGGGCTCGATCCGCCCGATTCGGGCTAATTGTCGCTTGCTTTTTCTTCCGCGCAGGCCATTGTTTCTTGTCGTCAATACACCAAATTAAAGCTTATTTTCTCGGCTTTCTAACCGTACGAACCGCGTCTCAATATCTCTCACCTGGCTCAAGTTATAGTGAGGCAAAGACGCCGAGGTCGGCGAAATGAGTCACCTTGCGGGATGCGCTGCGGCTTGCTAACGGGTAAACCAATTTCGACGAAATCAATTCGTAACAAAACCTTATATATAGGTCTATATTTGAGCCAAGTTTTACTTATTTTGGTTACCCCTTGCAAAAGTTATTCGAAAACAAAATTGTGGTCACATAAAAAAGCCCTTATGTACATGTTGGTAACGGCGCGCGGCCAAGGCGACTGTGTCGGCCAGCAAGTGAACAGTTTCATGCAACAATGTTTTCTTCTTCCCAGGACTGGCTGCGTCGGACGTGTTGCCTCTCAACTCAATCACGCGCGCGCTGAAACAGGAACGTGCGTGGTATGTAGTCTTACGGCAAGAGGCGAGCGCTTGAACTTCCACTTCGTTCGTTCGGCCTAGACAGTCGGCGGATCATTTGCAGCGTACGGTGTCACACTCAGAGACGCTGCAACCTGCCCACGCCCGATACTCGGAACCGTCGCTCACTTGCATATAATACAGCGATGGATAACAGGTACGCGGAAGAGGAGAGGGCGCCGACCGACGTAGACGGCATCCACGTTGTCCCAGAAGAAGAAATTACGCAGGCAAATCGGATTGATGAAAACGAAGAAGGGCGCAGAAGAAGCTTGACGGGCGACGAAAACGACGAATTGGGAAGCTACAACGTAGACGACGACGAGAGCGTCGACAACATCAAGCCCCACCGTAACTTCCTAGAGGAGGAAGAAGAAGAAACAGAGGTCGCACTCCGCAAGCTGCCCGTCTCCGCCTACTTCTCCGACGGCAATCGCGTAATCGACTTCGTCTTCGCCTACAGTCCATATGCTGGGGGCAAGCGGCGCCTCGAGATGGCGCGGTTCCGGCAGAAGTTCGAAGCGGCCATGAAAGCCGAAGGTCTGGAGATCGAGCACGAAGGCATGGAGGCTTCACCTGATGGTCGGATGCTGCCTTCATTCTTTTTGTAGCACGCGCAGGCGTAAACACTGTGCACAGTGTTCAGGCCAGACGGCCTTCGTCAAGATCCACGCGACGTGGACGGCGCTCTGTCGCCAAGCCGAGTACGAAGAGCTGCAGATGCCCATTTTGGCCAGCGACATTCCTCCAGAGAAGAAGGGCATCCTCTCTCGCCTGCTGCGAATGCTGGGCCCCAACGGTCGGTCGCCCTTCGACCTGCAGGAGCGCTTTCAGCTGCAGCGCACCGACTACTTCACGGACGCCTTCGATCGCGATCGCGAGGAGCAGTTCCTGATCGAGCACTACAACACCTTCTTCTCGAGCGGCCAGCGCATCTACCTGACGTGGAGCATCATCTCCGGCATCACCATCAGCATGGACGTTGGCAAGAAGAAGAAGAAGCAGAAGAAAAAGAAGACGCTGACCGATCAGAGCGAGGGCGACGTTGCAAAAGAACATGCCAACGAGGTGGCGGGGGAAGCAGAGCAGGCTAGCCGCAGCCTCATAAAGACGGCCAACATCGATTATCTGCTGCGCGACAGCACCTATCTGGCCGCCTATCCCATCCATGACGGAGAGTACATGGGTAACTCATTTAGAAAAACCCTTTCAAACTCCAGCCCCCCCTCCACGCACGCGAGAAAGCAGAAGGAAAATTAAATATCAACACCACACCAAATTCCCAACACAAAAAGGCAACAAAAATAAACCTTACCTAACCCCGTACTTATAAAAAAAACATGGCACTAAAGACAAGAAATGAAGCTTTCGAATGTCTTTAACGAATATCGTAATCCTACGGCGCGCGAGATCAGCAAATTGAATTCCCCAGCCCAAACCAACCGAGGCCCCCCCCCCCGCGACCCCCCCCCCCCCGCCCCGCACACCCCAATTATTTAAACCCCCTCGCCACAATTCACGCCCAGAGTACACAGAGCACAACACGAACAAACATCACAACTTCCCCACCCACCCCTCCACAGCCGGGGGGGGGGGGGGGGGGGAAACAAAACACTATCACTGCAGAGTTGATGCTTTGGGACTCTGAGGTGTATTCAGAGGCATGGGCACAGGTGTGGTGGAAAATGCAGGCACTGGCACGGGCACATTGTCAAACGACTTTAGATCAATCGGAAATCACCTATGGGCTAAGCACAAACATCAGGGGGTTGGATTCAGTGTATTCTGGGGCATGGGAGCTGGTGCAACTACAAATTCAGGCACTGGCAGGGGCACAGTGTTAAATGACTTTGATCAATCTGTGAGCTGTTGTGAGCAGTGGCTGGGCGCCATGGGTCAATACATGGGCTCCCTAAGTATGCACAATTTCTATAGGCTTTAGAGTATAGACTAGAGTATCACCTATGGGCTAAACACTCTAGTATGACCCACTATGTCCCGCAAGTCCTCCAATAGACCACCACCCACCCTTTTCCAGACGACTGGGAAAACAACTACGTAGGAGTGCCTGTTGAGCAGTGGCCGTTGCGAAAGTACCTCTACGAGTCGTGGGCGAGGCCATCGCAGTTCCTCAGACACCAGCCCCTCGACATCATTCGAGAGTACTACGGTGAAAAGGTACTACTACTGTAGACAAGGTGGATTCGCAGTAGTGTCACAGTGCAAGCTACATGTTGCCAGCACTGGCACCGCAAACTCGCAGGTGGGAATCTACTTCGCCTGGCTGGGCTTCTACACCAAGATGCTGATACTGCCTTCGATCGTGGGGGCGCTCTTCATGCTGTTCGGCGGCACTTACGCCTTCGTCTTCGACCAGGGGGCAGGCGACTACTGCCACGAGTGGGCCAACACCACCAAATTCATCATCTGCCGCGAATGCTCGCAAATCTACTGCCTCTTCAAGAGGGTGGGGGAAGGGCGTCTTCCTACGCTACCCTACTCTTGTAGGGTGTGCGTGTCCAGCGTAGCGCAGTGCAGTACTACTACTTGCAGCGTTCAGTGTGGTTGTTTTCAGGTGGGCGACTTGTGCTACTACGCGCAGTTGACGCGCCTGTTCGACAACGCCGCCTCGCCTTATTACTCGGTGTTCGTGGCACTGTGGGCGGTGATCTTTCTGGAGAAGTGGAAGCGCTACCAGGCCGTTCTCATCACCCGCTGGGACGTCAGCGAGCAAGAGCTCAGCGAGGACCAGGTCGTGCATGGTTTGCGCCAGGCGCGCCGAACCATACTTTGTTTCAGCACCTCCATACTGCCTCTCCTGTTCTGTGGCTGGTCATATCAAATCAACATACATACCTAATGTTTTGGCTTCACAGGCAGTCATCAAATAAGCTCGATTTGTGTACGCACTAGTCACTGTCTGTATAACAATCAACGTGTAGCTCAGTTGTTACTCTGAGCTTGTTTTTATAGGTTCGGTCCGACTACACACTAAAGGTGACATCGACAAGACTCAACCCAGTGTCCAAGCGTCACGAGCCCCACCTGCCAAAATTGAGTCTGTTCCAGAGAGTGGCCATGTCCATCGCCAGCGTGTAAGGCCGCCTTTTCTGCCAATTCTGTTTCAGCCCATTGAGAATCCCTTCCTTCACTTTGCTCTGCAGCTTCTTCTTCGTCTGCGTCGTCCTGGCCCTGCTGGCCTCCGTGATGATCTACAAGGTGATCGGTCCACGCATCTGGCAGAGGTGGACGCAGAAGGACGACGGCATCAACATCAGCCCCCAACTGATGACCAGTGTGACGGCTTCCATGATCAATGGAGTCTTCATCGCCCTCATGACCAAAGTCTACATGAAGGTGACCGACTGATAACTGGAGTCTTCAGCTCAACAATGACTGCTATTGATCAACCGTTACTACCGGCCTGTTAAATTAACCATAGCGGCTTACCAATCGCAGATAGCCTGGAGGCTGACGGAGACGGAGATGCCGCGCACGGAGCGCGAATTCGAGAACAGCTACACCTACAAGGCGTTCGTCTTCCAATTCGTTAACTTCTACGGCGCCCTCTTCTACCTCTCCTTCGTGAAAGGGAACGTTCTGTTCGCAACGACGCCAAGTCGCGACGATGACTTCGCCAGTCGGTGTCCGGTCTACGGCTGTCTTTTCGACGTCTCCATCCAACTGTTCATCATTCTGGTTGGCAAGCAATTGTTCAACAATATCACTGAAATTGGTTTCCCCCTAATCAAAAACCTTCTACGCAAGAGGAAGGCGACCGCCGATCCCGGCAGCGGCGGCTACACCAGGTCAATTCTGCTACCTGTTCAATGTTGATGCTTCTTGTCCATGCGCCATACAGTAATTGACGTATCGGCGCAGTCCTTCAGTGCATTTCCATCCATTATTGGACTATGAGGGTGCGGGGTGGGGTAGAAGGAAAATTGAGAGGGGGGGGGTGGGGGCGGAATGTGGAGGCGGTCCAGTGGCGCGGTTCATTCGGCGCTTTATGTACGTCTTAGCTTTATTAGCCGCCACCTCATACATCAGACTACTGTACCAAGATTGCGTGTCCTCATCACCTATAGGTGGGAGCGTGATTTCCATCTGGAGGTCCCGTCTGAGATCAATCTGTTCACTGACTATCTGGAGATGCTGATCCAGTTTGGCTTCATCACTATGTTCGTGGCAGCATTCCCTCTCGCCCCACTCTTCGCCCTCTTCAATAACATCGCCGAGCTGAGACTCGACGCCTACAAGATGGTCACCCAAGTGAGAAGGTACCTCCTACATACAAATAGCAATTGATCTTCCATTAGACCATCGCCACCCCATTCGCCTTCGGTTGCAAACAGGTGTGTGCCCAGTCGGGCCAAAGACCTGGGTCCCTGGTTCGACCTGCTGACGCTGGTCACAAAGATCGCCGTCATCACCAACGCCGTCTTCATCGCCTTCACCACCGACTACGTCGACTATCTCGTCTACCACTACCATCCAGGCCTGGCCGTCAGAGAGAAAGACGTCTCCTTTCTTCAATGGACTCTCACCCCCTTTAACACCTACCACTGGTGCGACGACTTCGAACTAATTCGGCTGCTGAAGGAAGGCAACATCACGGAGGAGGACGCGAAGGAGTTGGTTCCGCCGGCAAAGTGGAAGTCTATCCTGAATCCGACGACCACGACGACAACGACGACGACCACGACAACGACGACGACGACGACAACCACATCGGGTCTGTCCAACGAAACCGGAGTTGGCGCTGCGCTGGGAGCGCTCACGAAAGATATCACGAAAGAGCTCAAGGGCATCGTTGACGTTGGTCTTTTGAGTCGATTGGTTGGTTCAGATCCTACGAGGCGCACTCATAGTTCTGGCTACATTTTACAGGATTCCGCAATAGAACACTTGCTGGAAGAAGGAGGACCCACTGTGACCTGCACCGAGTTGCGAATCTTCAACACCGACAGCGACATCATACCGACCAATGGGACCGAAGTGGACACCTGCTACTTCCGCGACTACCGCAAGCAGCGCGGCTACGGGAAGTACGACCGCAGCGAGCGCTGGTACAAGGTGGTGCTGGCCAAGCTCGCCTTCATCATCGTCTTCGAGCACTTCGTCCTGGTGGTCCAGGCGCTGCTCGGATACCTCATCCCGGACGTGCCGGACGAAGTGCTGATTCGGCAGGAGCGCGAGCACTTCCTCCAGCGACAGGCGTTCAAGGCGCACGAGCTGGGCGAGCACATTGATGAGAACCCCGAGCTCCTGGAGCTAAACGAAGACGAAGACGACGACGACCAGGTCGACAACGGGATAGCGACGCTGTTCAACGGATGGCCCGACAAGCTCTCCCCGCGACAGCTGATCAGCCAATTGGATGGGACCGCCGGTCGCCAGCAGAACGGCCTGGCGCCTCCCCACGCGGCGGTGTTCGGCGCCGCCGGCGGTCCCAGGAAGGCGCCCTTCTTGATGGTGCTCGCCAAGAAGATTATGTTCTGCTGACTGAGGCGCGCGCTGACATGACACATAAAGGCGAAAATAAGCACCCCAGCTAGTCCTCCATTATAGTGACAATGTGTTGTGTCAGGACAATTCGCAGTGACGTGAACAGCGCCCGGTTTGATTCTCGGTAAGAGTCATTGTTTTGCGTTGCAAAGGTGACCTCATACAAAGCCAGGACAATTCGTTTCGCCCTTTAGGATAGTCGCTTGAGGTACTGATATGACAGCAACATTCCATCGCAGCAGCGACTTGCTATGATATTGCTATTGCGTTATTGCCGTCGGCCTGTCATATCACGCGTTCGTAACGTGCGACCCTCTTCATCAAACGTCCGTACTTCTGGCAACGACCATTTTCAAAGTTGGATATTTTTTTATGATCTTCACAGCCTTGTCGTGGGTGACCATTGTGAAATCGTATCCATTGACCTAAAAGTGGGTTGTCTATTGTGAGCCTGAATTCTCCTGCAGCATATGTACATGCCCGTTAAATCACCTGAAGGATTTTGTCATGGCACTTCAATCCAGCCCGGTCGGCGGCACTGTCTCCTTCGACGCGCGTCACGTAGACGCCCTGAATATAGCCACTGCTCTCCTACATACTTTCGAAGCGCTGTACCAGCATGACGGCTGTTTCAGTCCGAGTTGACCCTCTCACTTTGTCGGGGTAGCGATGATCGGTGCCCTTGTTGGGGTCCATGTCGATGCCGCCGCCAACGTGGAAGCCGGCCTTCAAGGCGCCGTCCTCGCCTGCTTGCTTGTGCACCTCTATGGCCCGACCGACGCATTCGACCGCGGCGCCCGGCTCAACTCCAAACGATGTGGTCGCCGCCGCGTGATACGATGCCATAGTTTATATTCGCTTCCGTACTCTGGATATTCGAAGAAGGATGAATGAAGAAGGTTGTCTGAAGCCCTACAAAGTCTAGGCCCCTACGGGCGACCGGCGGAATGTCAAACGTAGCACCAACTCGCAACACAACAACGCAGTATGAGCGCCAGTCGATTCTTCTGCTCCCGCCCAGGAATGCACACACAGCGACACCGTTCTTAGTGCTGTGGCCGACCGAGCGACGCCGAACGTACAGGACTGCGTGTCTACGTCTGACTCATGCCCGCTGCGAGCTAAACGACGGGTGCGTATACCGGGAGCGTATACCATCGTATGACTATATGTATACAAGTCAAACCAACTTCTACCGTATGTCGCAAAGGCAGCTCTGCGGAACATTTTTGGTAGGAGGCGATAACATGTGAGACAGGCAAGCTATGCGTAATTGTCTGTGTACATATGTGTAGGGGTTATGTTTTGTTCGCAGTGTAGTCGCAGCAAAGCATCTTTAGCTGCTAAACAACTCTGGTTCAGATGGGCAGTTCTTTGGGACAATAGATTCTGAACGCTCTCTGTGGGGATTTTGACTCTCCGTTTGCAGTTGTGAGTATTCGTCTGACCATCAAAGCAAACAAGGAATCGGACGCTTATGATTCTTGGTAGCGGCCGTTTACATTACGAATACTTTTCGGCTGCCACTGCAAATCGTTGGCCGTTTTGTATGACGTCCTTATCATGCAATAATCTCTTGGTCTTCATTTCGAATTTTGTTTCGTCAATTCCAGAAATTGGCTGTCTTTTGCGTGGTGTACGAATCCCAGTGAACATGCCAGAGAACAAAACTGCGCACGATGAAAAGAAGGATTCATCGGATGAAGCGACCAGTGGTACTGCTGCTGCGCCAGCTTCAGCCCAAGAAAATGCAACTTCTGACGGAGCGAAAAGTGTCGAACCGAAGTCAGAAGCGAGCGCTGATAGCCAAGGAATCTCACCGTTGGAAGAGAAGATCATTCAGCAGATAGAGGTAGTCGAACTCTCCCTTGTCTGTCCAACCGACGAACGGTGTGTACAAAATGTTTCCCACCCGCTCAGTACTACTTTGGCGACATCAACCTACCGCGCGACAAGTTCCTGATGGAGGAGCGAAAGAAAGACGACGGGTGTAAGCTTATGTTTTTTCCGACAAGCCACAAACCGTGTAGCTAGCTCCTAGCTGTTCTTCCGCCGTTGGCGTTGCAGGGATCACTCTGTCGACCATGCTGAAGTTCAATCGTCTTCGTTCGTTGACGGAGTCGACCGAGGCGATTGTGTCGGCGCTGGAGAAGTCGCCATCGGGACTGATGGAAGTCAGCGAGGACCGACTCAAGATCCGGCGCTCTCTCAAGAGGCCGCTTCCCGAGAACTCCCTCGAGTACTGGAAGACGGTCAAGGCTCGCTCCGTCTACGCGGTAGGTGCAGAGTTGTTGAAACGTGTGTCATCGAGTTTGGCAGTGCATTTGGGTAAGCCGTGCAATGACGATAGTGGTGGCTGCAAAGGATTTGACAAACGCCCGTGTATTTTCAGAAAGGCTTTCCCCAAGAGTCGACACGCGACGACATCGAGAGCTTCATGAGACAGTTTGGTGGCATAGACAACATCATCATGAGAAGGACCAGTGGAACCGAACGCGTCTTCAAGGCAAGTGCCGCGTCTCTTTCAACTGCGGTGAGACGCCTCCTTCTTCCATTGCTTGCAGGGCTCGATCTTCGCCACGTTTTCGAGCAAGGAGAAGGCCCTGCAATTCGCCGAAAGCGACCCTGTCACCTATAAAGACAACGCACTCCTCAAGTGCATGCAGTAAGTCGCTTCTAACCATTTGACTTGTGTGTGGCTCGCAGATTTCCGAAGTGGTTGCGTTGTGCTCGTCTCAGAGACACTTACTGGAAGAAGAAGCGGGACGAGCGCCTAGCGCAGAGGGAGGAACAGAAGGCACAGAAGAAGGTACTAGGGTATTGCTGGCTAGCAATGTATCTACTGCGTGTACCCTGACCTTTGGCCAACCTCGCGTAATGCTTTGCCTAACAACTGAACTTGCTCTACCAACGTTTCAGAAGGCGAAGGAGCAGAAGACGGAGGAGCTGAAGGAGGAGTCGAAGATCAGCGACTTCGTCTACAAGAAGGGCATGGTGTTGCGCGTGTCGCTGGAGGGCGAAGGGGTCAGCACCCAGATGCAGACCATTCACCAGCTGAGGAGCTTCTTCGGCAACTACGGCCAGGTGGCCTGGGTCGACGTCTTCGAGGCCGACAAAGCCGTCAGTGTCCGCTTCTCCGGCGACGAGGAGAACGCCGCCGCCGACAGCTGGGAGAAGGTCAAGGACGCCGCCAGCGACGACGGCGGCCTCGTGCGCTTCAGCGGCCTTGTCCTGACCGCCAAGGTGCTTGAGGGCGACGAGGAAGAGAAGTACTGGCAGAAGTTCAAGACGGAGATCGAAGAGAAAAAGATGGCCAACAGTGGGTGTCGTCTTGCGGTCGCGCTGGCCTCGCCAGTCGATGGCGAATGGTCCGTGTAGAATTTCTGACAACTCGGTCTCTCTCTTCAGAGCAGCGCCAGAAACAGGGCCGCAAGAAGAAGGGCAGAGGCAACTTTGACCGTGACAGGGGCGGTCCCAAGGCCAAGCGAACCAAGTTTGAAGACAGCGATGACGAAGAGGAGCAGAAGGGCGCCACTGGCGGTAGTGGCGAGGCCGATGGAAAAGACGGCGCAACGGCGCCGGAGAACAAGCAAGAGAACGGATCTGTGGCGAAAGTGGAGGCGACGGCAGACACTTGAAGGGCCCATGATCAATCCGGCTTGGCTCGTTTAGTGACATATGTCTCTTTGTTGACGTGTTGTGCATCTTCGAAAGTTGAGTTGATCATGCCGGTAGACAGTGTGGATTTCATTTCTGCCTTCAAAACGATTTCAAAGAAGATCGCTAGTAGGTGAAGGACGAACAACCACTGCAGTTGGGTCACTTGGTTTACAGAAAGCAATAAGTGTTGTTGCCCAGCAGTGAAGGGGCGTTGTTTTGACAAGCGGCAGCGCCCGTGGCGTTTCGGCGCACAACTCATAAAATTTTGAATTCGAATATCGTTACCGTATACTAGATTCGCGATTTCCTTGGCATTTGAATCTAAATGTTTGAAATGAATGAACGTCTGCAATCTCAGTCACCATCCCGCAAGCCTGGGCCCAGCACATGGAGATTCACGTCATGGCACACTACCTGTCATCTCCCATCCAGGGATTGAGGAGCGAGTTACTGTAGTTAGTTTCAAGGATTCCGTTCAAGACCTGTTTCAATTTTAAATGCTGCAAGACAACGTGACAGACAGTCGAGTTTTCAGACGGAACAACTGCTTTTTTTTGGCACTCCGCTTTGCAAAAGCAGGAGTGCTATAGGGGGCGTCGGATTGAACAGAATCATCTTACCAAGCTTTCTCGCGCTGCACTAATCGGATCGCCAAGCGGTTTTTTGCGTTAGATAGGCTGAGTCGACGCGCTGCGTGGACAAGAAACTAGAAAATTCCGGTGGTGGAAGAATTTTGCGAAAATTCAAAAATTCGAATTTTTACTAAGTAAAAAAAAACATCAGGGCATAACTTGCGCAAAAGTCGGCCGATTTTGGTGATTTTTGGATATGTCGTAGGCCCTTGGATGTTCTTCAGAGCAAGACTGGAACGGGCTCCCTAGGTGGTCCGACGCGGGAGTACGGTAAAAAATTTGAGTTTTCAAAAATTTTTCCGACCTTTAAAAAATCAGAACTCGAGTTTGCGACGGCGGATCCTCGCCAAACTTTACGCTGGCCTCGACACGCGTATTACCTTTCGTTTGAAACTAAAAGCACCGAGATCGCATGCGCCGTTCTTTCAAAACGCTGTGCCAAATGTCCCGGGTCTTGAGCGGAAATTTCGGATTTTCGACTTTGGTGGAGATTTGGGTTGGAAAGCGTGCCTTTAGCGGTAAATTGACAATCGCAACGTGTTCTACGTCAAAAGTTGGTCTAGACAAAGTGTCTTGACTATTTTGAGCTGCCGTACCCCGGCCGCGCCGAATTTTTGAATCCCGGGGTCAAATTTTCGAAATTGAGTTTTCACGTGTTTCGGGGGTATTCGACGACGCTGAACACGAATCCGGTGTTTGTTTTGCGATTTCGGACGCCTTTACCCTTATTTCGGCGCCCGGCAGGCCAAAAATTGGGTCCCGGGGTCGAATTTTCAAAGTTGAGTTGACAGTTGTTTCTGGGGTATTCAGCAGTGCTGAACGCGAATCCAGCTTTTATTTTTCGATGTGAGTTTCTTTTAGCCTGCTTTGGGCGTCAGAACACGCCCCAAACACGCCCAAACTTGTCCGAACATGTTCAAACTTGTCCAAATATGTCCAAACATGTTCAAACTTGTCCAGCCACATTCAAACACGTCCAAACTTGTCCAAACTTGTTCGAACATTGTCGTAGACACAATCCGGCGTTTGTTTCCGTAAAGGCTTATTGCCGAGTAGCGAGACGAGCGACAGTCTGCTTTGCTTCGGAACAAGCGGAGTGCCACCCTGAAGGTCCCCTTCAGCGTTCAACTAGTTTATTTTCCAAACTGTACGACGCAGACAAAGCAATCACGTGCACCGAAATCAACTGTTTTTGAACACAATGCTGGCGTTTTTGGCACTCCGCCGCTTGAAAAGCGAAGGAGTGCTATAGGAGCGGTAAAGCCTACAGTTAACATAACCAGAGCTAGCGCTCGCCACGAAGCACCTAGGGAGCCAAATTTTTTTTTTAAAGATAGCTTATGACGACGCGCAGCGTGCTCGGGGGGTGAAAAAATTTCGGCGGTGGAAGAATTTCGCGAAAATTCAAAAATTCGAATTTTTACTAAGTAAAAAAAAAACATCACCCCAGAACTTTCGCAAAAGTGGGCCGAATTTGGTGATTTTTGGATATGTTGTAGCCCTTTGGGTCCTCTAGGCGGCGTCGCTGGAACGGGCTCCATAGCTGGTCCGACGCGGGAGTACGGTAGAAAATTCAAAATTCAAAATTGTTTTCCGACATTTAAAAAATCATAACTCGAGTTTGCCACGGTGGATCCTCGCAAACTCTTCTTTCTGACTTAGAGCCTTCTATGACCTTTCGATCAAGACCAAAACCGCCGAGATCGGTCTTGCCGTTCGGGAGATCCGCGGTGACAAAAGTCCTGGGTCCCGAGCGGAAAATCTGGATTTTCGACTTTGAGTGGTTTTTTCGATTGGAAAGCGTACCTTTAGCGCTAAATTGACCATTGCATCGTGTTCCGCGTCAAAAGTTGGTCTAGACGAAGTGTTTTGACCATTTTGAGGTACCGTGTCCCGGCCGCGCCGAATTTTTGAATCCCGGGGTCAAATTTTCGAAATTGTGTTTTCACTTGTTTCGGGGGTTTTCGACGACGCTGGACACGAATCCGGTGTTTGTTTTGCGATTTGGGACGCCTTTACCCTGATTTCGGCACCCGGCCGGCCAAAAATTGGGTACCGGGGTCGAATTTTCAAAATTGTGTTGACAGTTGTGTCTGGGCTTTTCTGATGCCGCAGAACACAAATCTGGCGTTTGTTTGGCGATTTGCGGTGCATTTATCCTGATTTTGGCCGAATACTCACGCTCTGTAAAATTCGCGAAGTTCCGAAAATACCGTCCGCCATTGATTTTGCTGCGCCTACAGTACGCCGTCCATATAAGACGCGCTGAGAAAGGCGTCTACGCACGCGCAATCGCACCGAGTTATAGGAGCATCGTACTGTAGCCACGGACGCACCGAGTTATAGGAGCAGGGGGATCCCCCGCTGTGTAGCGTAGATAAGGCGCGCCTGTACAGTTGGGGCGCCGCTGGCATTCTACATTGTGAGTGGCTATAGACAGTCAGCGGTCAGTACAGCCTGAGCTCATCGTCGTCAGTACAGCCTGCTCAACGAGTCACTTGCGCCACATCGGCCTCTAAGTGTATGGCATCTGCTTAGGCCCACCCCGGGCTATGGACCCTAGTTCTACACTGAAAAAATTGGGAACAAACAAATTTAACGGGAATGCAACACTTGTTGGAGTTTCTGTGCCCCCGTCTGCTAAAACAATCACGCGGAGTGCCTATCTGACACTCAAGGAGTGTCACGTATCACTTGTCCCTACTTTGCACAGCCTTCGTGTTCGACGCTTCTTGTTTCTTCTTCTTCTTCGGAAACTCGAACCGCTGCTGCTGCTCGAATTTCTTGTTGTGCGGCAATGGTCTTTTCTTCGACTCGAACGAAGGCGCGGCGCTTCCCCGCCTAAGCAGATTCAGCAGGGCCGTTGTTTGCCCTTTGACCGCCTCCAAAAAGTTCAACTCCGACTCTCTAACGCTCAGGGATTGAATCTTGTCAGCAATCTGGGCCACGTCTAGCCTAGACGACTCTAGAAGCTCTGCTGCTTTCTCCGTGTCGCTTTCTTCAATCGAGGAAGCGCTGCTGGCCGCGTACAGAGGCGCGCAGAGGGTGATCTCAAAGGGCGCAGGCTCGTCTTCCAGCTGGGCAGTGGCGGGACACTGCCCCGCATCTCCCAAAGGGCCAGCCGCGCGCAGGGACACCTGGACGAGGTGGACGTGTTTGCATGCCGTCACAGACAGCAAACCATCGGGACAGGCGCAGCAGAAGAGGTCGGGACAGACGTGGCACTCGCTGCACAAGATTCGGCAGTCGCAGCTGTCGGAGACGCGGTCCACGCTGGATCTGATGCCACGCGCCCGTCGCTCCTTGGTACCAGGGAGGACGGACCTTCAACAGTAATTCAATAGTGTTCAGACTGTGGGTGGGGTTTAGTACTTGTAATGTAGTTCCAGTTCAACGCCTACCACTGGTCGAGGCCGATCGTTTCCACGTCGCAGAGCGTCAGTTCACTCGCCATATTGCGATGGCCATTTCGCCACCACGGTAGGTGTCTTCCAGAGCCAACCTGCACAAAGATGCGATAAACCATTTCACACCATTTTCGACTGCGCCGCCATTTCGCCTCTGGTATCGCAATTCAAAGATCGACACACACCACTGAACTTCACGTTTTCGCGCTTCACACAGCTGGGAAGTGGACTAGACGTCAACCGGTCACAACAAAACCAAAAAACGTCATGTTTGCGTTTGCGTCATTACAGTAACCTACGGATGCGTAAAATATCCTGGGACCTAAGTGTAAAAGTAACCGCGAGTGTGCATTGTGGACAGGCTACAACCATACTGGACTACCTGTACATGCGCCTTTCAAAGACTCATGTGTTGCTGCTCATCAGTGACGGGGCGTTGTTTTGACAAGCGGTAGCGCCCGTGGCGTTTCGATGTACAACACATCAACTTTTGAACTGGAATATCGTTACAGTATACTAGATTCGGCATTTCTTTGGCATTTGAATTTGAATGTTTGAAATGAATGAATTTCTGCCTTCAAAGACGATGACAAAGAGTATCGCTAGTAGGGTCAAGGTGGAACGACGAACGAACCCATGTAGCAGGGTTACCTGGTCTACAGAAAGCAATCTCATGTGTTGTTGCTCAATGTTCATCAGTGAAGCGGCGTTGTTTTGGCAAGCAGTAGCGCAGGTGGCGTTTCGATGTACAACTCATTAAATTTTGAATTCGAATTCGGTTACAGTATAATAAATTCGCCATTTCCTCTGCATTCGAATTTGAATGTTTGAATTTCCAATACGGTACATCTCAAATTCGTATTTCAACCGATTGCGCATGTTTGTAAGCTTCGTCAGACTGTGTGAGAGTGTGATTATGCGAGATTGTTGAAGATTTGGGTTGAGGGTGACTTTTGGACCTGCTTGAGCAAATGGGTCAGTGTTTGCGAAAGGTCTGCTTAGATTCTGATTCGACGGTTGACTCGTCCTTGTCGGAGGAGAGGTCGGCACGATGGAGACGAAGAAGCGATCGTCGTCGCCACGCGCGAGACATGACCCCGAATGACTCTCAATTCTTGTCGCCGCCGCCTCCGACGGGTCCGCCGGTGCCGTCGCCGGGCGCACGCTCGGGTGGGGGTGGCGGCCTTTACCGGAAGTTCTTCAGCCACGCTGCGGTTCCACCGGCCGTGAAAGGTCAGTCGTCGATCGATGGCTGCAAGCGCCGCTAGTATAAACGCAGCTTTGAAGTCTTTTCCAGATGGACTCCTGTCGTTTCAGTGACTGACGCGACGCCGATGTCGCAGGTGTCTGGATCGCGTCGCCAGTACCTCAACTCGATCAACACGGTCGCCTCCAAGGAGAATCTGGCTATTCCCAAGATGAACGTTGGGCTGTTCCTCCTTCAGCGACTGAGGGACTACCCGCGAAATCAGCGTGCCTTTGTAAGTGCAGCGCTTATTCGTCTTTGATTGATTAGAAAGCAGTGAATGACGTTTTCAGGCGGTGTTTGACAACGGCCGTTGGCAAACTGCAACGGACATGGATGACCGCACGATGTTGACGCTCTCCATTCTGATCGGCGAGTGCGGCCTGAAAGCAGGCGATTCGGCCGTCTGTCTGCCCTCGAACTCGTTGCGCTTTCCTCCTCTCTTCGTTGCCTGCAATCTGCTCCAGGTGCGACTGGCCATCATCAGCCCCAAGGTGGCCAGAGGTGAGAACTGTCAGACAGACAAGTGTGCGAGCTCAGTCTGGTTGGTGTTGTGCCATGTGATGGTGTGCTACACACATGTAGGCCGTTCATCCACTTTCAGACGCATGTGTACTTGGCGAGTTGGAAGAGTTGACAGTGTCTGCCGTCTTCTCGGCGCTGGAGAACGCCGAGAACGCCCAACACGTTCGCAAGATGCTCGACGTCGAATTGGTAAGGTTCGCTGTCTCACCATTCTTCTCCACTGGTGTAGTTTGGCCAGAACTTCACACTTCAGCCTGTGGTGTTCCTCGACCAGACGGATGGCGCCTTCGGAACCGCCTCCGCCGAGAAGCACTCTACCAGCTTCGAGAGCGGCTCCGCCGTCTCGTCTGTGCTGAATTCCTTGTTCCGCGATGGCGCCAGCGGCGTCGTCGACTGGGCCAGTCAGGTGGCTTTCGTCTTCTTCTCCATGGGAAGGACCGACTCCGTCCACGCCGTCCACCTCAGCCATCACAACGTCCTCTCGGCCATTCTGCAATTTGAGTCCGTCTTCTTGCTACCTTTCCATACCACTGAAACGATCTGGTACTGCCGACCTGCTTTGCGACGTGCCTACTATTGCCGACCTGCTATGCACCGCTACCGCAGTAAACGTGCAGTGTTGTGACGCCCGTCTATGTACTTGCATGATTCACCGAACCAGAATTCAGACGCACATAAGTCACCGAACCATACTTCAGGGGCAGCGGGTTCCAGTTTCTCTCTCCGGACGTGACGACGCTGGGCCTGCTGCCGCTCTACCACCCTTTTGGCATCACGGCGCAGCTGTATCTCTGCCTGAGCGCCGGTGTACCGCTCGTCCTCTTGCCGAGAATCGATCCTCAGCTTCTTCTCGGCGCCATCCGCGTGCATCAGGTTATTTTACGCGACAGACGTTTGCGGTCAACTGTCGCTGGCCTATTGAGCATCTACAGTTGGTACATACAATATACAATGCTTATGCATAGGTGTCGCTGTGCATAGCGGTGCCGCCTCTGGTCGAGTATCTGGCGTCTGCGGAGGCTGTGGTTGAGTCTGACCTGAGCTCCCTTCGGGCCCTTCTGACTACTCTGGGACCAATCAGCGCCTCTACCATCGAGCAGCTCTACAGGCGCTTCCCGGACCTGCTGCTTTACAATGGTTGCTGGTAGTGATGGATAAGTAAGCACGCCGTTGGCGCAGCTGTTGTCGAAGGATGATCGTTCTTGGCACAGGCTACGGATCGGTGGAGACGAGCGGCATCACCCACTTGACCAACGGAAGCCGACTGCTCTGCATGGCCGTTGGAAGGCCGCTGCCAAACGTCACATGCAAGGTAGCCAGCGTTGTCCCAGGGCCTGGCGCCATGGTTGCTGACTACGGCGCAAACGACGCCGCTGCAGATCCAACACCTGAAGCGCAACGTGGCCCTGCCGAGGAAGAAGCGCGGCGAGCTCTGCATCGCCGGTCCTCAGGTGGCCTACAGTCTGGGCCAGCAGTGCCACTCCCTCCTCCAGCTTCCGCCTCCGATGACAGAGATCAACAACAACGCTGAGGGCGCCGACCAGCAGCTGCAGCAGAAGTCGACTAGGAACGGGCCGCCCCACTGCTTCGTCGACAAATACGGATGGCTGAGAACGGGTTGGTGGGAGAGCTACAGGCTCGTCATTACTCCCACAGTGGAGAGTGGCACAGTTATATGCAACAAGTGGCGTTTAGGCGACTGGGGCCTCTTCGACGACGACATGTCCTTCTTCGTGATCGGAACGGTGGACAGAAAGAAGGCTGACCTGGAGGTTGGCATAACAAAAGCACCTTTTGGTTGAAGGCACACGCAGCGCCAAGCGACAATTGAAGCGCCAGTGCTCTTCGATTGTCATCTGTCCCTGTATTCATTCAGCTGTCCGAGAACCAGAAGGCGAAGTCGGCGGCGGCGGTGTTGCTGCGTCGCGTGGAGACCGTTCAGAACATCGGAATGACACCTCTGAAGGCGGCGCCCACGGCCAAGAAGAAGACGGCGACGGCGGCGCAGTGGCACAAAAGCGGCCCTTCGGCAGCTGGCGCTCTGCAGGTTTAGGGATACTTTTTCTATGCAATTGTCAGTTGTGAAGGTCGGCTAGCGTCGAGACTGCCGATAAAATAGAGGTTGTGCTCTGTCAGCAGTCGAGGCCTTCGACGGCGGCCGGCCAGCAGCTGCCTCGCACCTCGAGCGGCTACTTCGCCGACGACAATAGCGCCGACTCCGTCTTCCTCGATTGATCGACTCTGCCTGCGACATGCTTCACACTTTGATGATACAGCATTCTGATTGCAATTTGGCCCAATTGTAGACAGTATTGGTGTTCTCGCGTGGCAGCTGTATGATGTGTGCCTGTCTTGTACCTGTGGTCGACTACGTGTGCCTTGTACGTCGTCATGTTCCCGAGTAGTTTCCAGTGATCGCCGATTCGTCGCTGTGTTCAATGTGGTGGTTTCTACAAACATTCAGGTTTGTGAGTACGTATTGGTTGTTTTTGTCTGAAAATGAGAGTCGACTGCTCAGGTGACTGAGACGCCTGAAGCGTTTCCAGGCTGTAATACGGTGCCTAAGTAACGGTAGAATTCCAGCTGCTCGCCTATAGATACACACCGATGGGCCTATTCCCGCTTTTGTGCCTCTAATGAAAGTCTATGTTATGAACACAGAGAATCGAGCTCATGCATTAGTCATCCTTTGACGTATGTGGAACGTCCGTGTTCGGACGTATGCTGACGTAGTAGCTACAGCTATAGTCGTCATATCTCAACCATGTATGAGAAGCCGCAGTGACGAACTACGCGCCGTCCAAAACGGGCATAACTATGTATTTTAGAAGAAGTACACTATCAATGAAGTTATAGTGAATTCGTTATAGTGCGCCGAGGTCCCCTGTTGCCCAATGCGCCATTACGTAGGTAGGATAGGTATGTAGTTCAGACCAAATTCCACAGGGCTTTATATGGACGCAGCTACTAGCCGACTGGCCCCTACTGTTGGCAGGACATTGGAGAGTGGTTTTGTGGCCGTTCGAGAGTCCGGCTCCCGCCAATAAAACGGCCGTTCATCGAGCTGGGCTCTAATTCAATTTCCGCCCCAACACGGTTGGGCGGAGCGGACTTGATGGAGAGGTCGACCTTCCACGCGAGTATATGAGTCTGTAGGTTGTTGCCATTGGTCATGTGGTGCTCGCGACTTGGTAGGGGTTGGCTTGTCTAATGATGAGAGGAAGGCGGCTCCATCCATGGAGTATGTATGAGTGTGGTGGGAAGGTATGGAAGGCTGCGCCGGCGGTAGATATCACGCGCCGATGCTTCCTCAAACGAGGCGGCGGCGCGTTTCCATCTCGCGCCGTCTCCGCCACCTCGTTGCGTTTCAGTTTTCGATTAGCAGTGCCCCTGGCGCTCCTTTGGTGGGCGGTCAGAACGAAGTGAGACGCTGGGAGGCCGCCGGCCGCGACGCCATCCGTCGTTCGCCAAAGAGTGCCTTCTGTGTCCGCTCCTGTCTACCTATGTATGTGTCTATGAGAACACCATTTGGAACGCCGCCCGCCTCGCCTTCCGCTCTTTGCGCCGGCGCCGGCGCCTCGCACCCTTTTCGCTTTGCAAGAGCCAAGCGGTCCATGATCGATGGTGTTATGCACCTTGTGGGACGGCGCCTTACGAGCCGTAGAACAATCCTCTCGAGTCGCCGTTGAGAGCCTATTGGATTTTCGCTTATGCTCAGCCAGCCGACAGACGCTCTGCCTCGCAACGCAACACGTAGCCGTCATCGCTTCAAGTTGGCGCAATTCATCCACGGAAGGTAACAGTGAGGCGGAGCATAGGAGAACAAGAGAAGGGTCGAATGGTTTGGGGGATGACCTTTGCGGGAAGAAGCAGCTCTGCGGCAATTCTCGCCGTTACCAATCCAATTGACCGTCCTCTGACCGCCGAGTTAGCCGAGTAGAGTGTAACCAGGCCGCGCGACCTCATCAGCATGATTGCCTCATGTAGGCGAGCACAACATTTCTGTGGCCCTTGGCAGAGTCACAGCTGTGCGTGGGGAAAACCTTTATCGAATTGGGTGCGCGAATCCCCAAACCTCAATAAGCAGGCCGATAGAGACATTTACAGGCGTCGTCAGCGCCGACGAACGAGGAGAATAGCATCTGGTCGTGGCAACCTAACGACTCCTGCCGGCCCAGCCCAGCCCTTCTCTTTCCAACTTGGCCATCAATCAACTGCGCCGGCTGCGCGTCCCTCCTTTGATTGTCTCGTCTCTGGGCCAACCTCCATGGCATTTTTCGGGCATCTCGCTTCCTTGGCCAGCCAGCAAGAAGCCGTATCTTGGCGTCTGGCGCCGCCGGCCGGTCGCGAGCAATGAGCGATGAAATAGTTGCGGCTGGTGGAACGGGCGGTGTTGGGAACGGCTTGCAGCTTTTGGCAAGCGAGAGGGACGCCTCCAGCCACCTCCAGCAGCAGCAGCAGCAGCAGCAACAGCAACCGCAGCACGCCGACTTCGCTAGCTGTTTCCCTTCCGCTGACGCGGCCTTCTCACCCCCTCGCGCCGGAGAAACGACAAGGCCAGCTGTTCCGCCTCAGGCGGCGCCGCATTATACCACGGTGATTTCCACCAACAGCATCCCATTGTCCGCAGCCGGCGGCGGCACGAAAAGACAACGGCCGCCCACCACTGCTACCGGCAACGGCAAAAGCGCCAATGCAGGCGGCGCCAGCGTTTCCCGTCACACCTTCACGGATCGAGGTCAACCCGCCGGCTCTTTCAATCTAGAGGGTGACGTCGTTGATGCAACCGATACCCAAAAGGCCTCCTTCCCGGCAAGTTCCACTGACCGCCAAGCTCCGAAGAGGCTGCTCAGCGTCGCCTCGCCCATTCGCCACCCGGTCGGCAACTCGCAGGCCAAGTGGCTGCTGACGCCGACCTCCTTCCACCAAAGCTTCGACACCAGTGGCGCCCTCAGGGCTCTGAGACCCGTCCCGTCGGACGAGAGCTACGAGTCGTTGCTTCATCGACCTCAGCAGCGCAGCGACAGCTGCATCAAGTCCTCCACAGCCTCCTCCGCCAACTACCGGGGCGGCCGGGCCTTTGCTCCCGTTCGACAAGCCAGATCGGCCGGTGGGTATCTTACAGGGTCACGAGCTTTGATCCAGCGCATCTGCTTATTTGGACCGACCCAACCTGGCTTTCAGGGGTCAGTCGGCAGTCGACCCACAGGACCGAAAGCTTCGACTCGCGCCAGACGTCTCTGGACGAAGGCGGCACTCGCGGCGACATCGGCGGCATAAGCATCCAGTGGATGCGCTTCAATGGTGCCCTGCCCTTTCGCCAACTGCTCGCCTCCAACTCCACCGTCTCGGCCGCCAGCCAACCGCTGCCCTCTCAACATCAGCAGCAGCCGCGACTCAAGAAGCGCTCCTCGGCCGGCAGCGGATTCGGTCGCAAACTCAGTCGCACCAACACTCCCTTCTCGCCCCCAAATCTGAGCAGCTGCGGTGACACTCCCAGCACGGAGGCTCCCCTCATTGACAGAGTCTACCCGAAGTACACTGAGGAACAAACTCAGACCGAAGACAGGCACGGGAGGAAAATACTAGAGAATCGAATCATGGTTGTCGCGGCAGCGCCAAACCATAATATGTTCCATCCAGGACGCGCGCACCTTTTCCAATCGTCATGATGTTTGTTTCTCGGGCTATACTAAACGGAAGTGGATGAAATTTGGCACAGTAAAGTAGTTTATCATAAATAGATTAAATTCCAAATTTGGTGAAAATCGGTACAGTGTAGCAAAAGTTACAGGCGCAAAAAGAATCGCGGCGCGTTTCTTGTCCCAACGGCAGGGGGGGGGGGGGGGGTGAATTCTTCTCCGTCTCCTCCTTCTTCTCCTCCTTCACGTCACGCTCTAACGGCCATCAATCAGGATCTCGTCCAGTCGCCTTCCACTCTTCCCACAGATGGTTGCGCGCATATAACACCAACCCCCGAAGTTCCCCCGCTTGTTCAGGAGGCCCTGCATAGGTGTCACAAAATTGTCCTGTTCGTTTTGTGCGTGCCTCAAAGTGCCCCGCTCGTTCAAGAGGCCCTGCATAGGTGTCCCAAAATTGTCCTGTTCGTTTTGTGCGTGCCTCAAAGTGCCCCCGCTCGTTCAGGAGGCCCTGCATACGTGTCCAAAATTGTCCTGTTCGTTTTGTGCGTGCCTCAAAGTCCCCCCGATCGTTCAGGAGGCCCTGCATACTTGTCCCAAAATTGTTCTACTTGTTTTGTGCGTGCCTCAAAGTGCCCCCGCTCGTTCAGGAGGCCCTGCATACCTAGCTGCATACGTAGGTGCATAAGTGTCCCATAATTGTCCTGTTCGTTTTGTGCGTGCCTCAAAGTGTCCCCGCTCGCTCAGGAGGCCCTGCATACGTGTCCCAGAATTGTTCTACCCGTATTGTGCATTCATCAAAAGTGCCGCCGCTCGCTCAGGAGGCCCTGCATACGTGTCCCAAAATTGTTCTACTCGTTTTGTGCGTGCCTCATAGTGCCCTAGCTCGTTCAGGAGGCCCTGCATACGTGCCTCATATGCTTTCTTTCAATCAATATTGGTACTATTCTTTCTTTAACAAATTGGTGGGCGGCGCAAAGCGCCGCATTTGCTACACCATAGGAATATCGTTTAATACTCTTACTTTTACATGCTTCATACTTGGAACATATTCCCCTTTCTGCCTTTAGGCATTTTACATGAAATGTACTATATGTATTACACTTATATGAAAACAAACATCCAAACTACCTAGGGGATTGCATAACTATTTAATTTACTTAAAGAATATTAACTCAATTAACAAATTCCAAGAACAATAGAAAACAAATTGCTGATGAAAACTAAATAGTAACAACTGATTAAATAAAAAATGTGAACTGAATAAAATTATAATGATGATTAGAGCAAAATACTTAAATTTCTACAAAATTACACGTAAATGAGCACAAAAACAAAAATAACTACACGGCTGAATGGCTGACAGTTGAGCATGAGGCATAGTAGCAGCCACATAGGCAAGTGTGCAAGTAAACGTGTCCATCCACAGGCGTGCGGAGCAGCAACGGAAGACAAGTGGGAGGGGCAGAGAAGGCATCGCCACTCTTGGTGAACTGGACCCCGCAGGCGCCGAGGACGCTCGCCAGAGGAGGCGCTCCTCGGCCGTCAGCATCGTCGTCTTCGACAGCGCCGGCGGAGAGGGACGAGCCCTCAGTCTCCACAGCGCAGAGAAAGTGGCGACGTCTGTCGACAACCGAGCGAAGCAGGGCGGCGGCGACGGCAGTGATGACGACGACGACGTCGTGTCTGCTCCGACGGCGGCGACTTCAGCCAAGAACCGACTGGCCATCAGGAAGGAGCTCTACGATAAGCGCAAGCAGGCCACAGACTGGGCTCTACTCTTCGCTCTTCTGGGCATCGGTAAGATTCCCTTTGCACAATGCTACGCCAATTGTATTTTCCGTTTCACATGTGTTTGCTAGAAGCGAAGAAAGAGAGGATTCATACAGCGTGTACATGTAAGATGTACATATCTTGCCTGAAACGGTATATACTCGCATGTATGTAGGTAGCACCATACATACTCTGCGCATTCAGGGACCATGATCGTAGAGAGCGAATTGAGCGCCGGCGGAATGTACCAGAAAGAGGATTGGCCCAGCTATCTATTGCGTTTATTCATTCTGCTTACCACGGCGGTGCTGCTGGGTTTAATTGTCTATTTCCATGTTCTGGAGATCCAGGTGTGCGCGGAGGTTCTCTACTCTGTGAGCGACCATTTATCCAGGCTGGTGTCTCGTTCAGCTGTTCATGAACGACAACAGCGCCGAAGACTGGCAGATCGCCGTCACGCGCGCACGAGTCGTCCAGCTAATGGTCGAGCTGGCCGCCTGCGCCGTCTGCCCCCTTCCTCTCAACGCCCACGTCCGCTGGTCCAACGTGAACTCCCCGCCGGTTAGCACAGTTTGCACTCAATGAATCCTTCTTCGGTGGAGGCGCACATAACTGTTGTGCTGCAGGTGATAATGATGGTCGCCGCCTCTTCTGGCGCTGCGCCCAACGCGTCGCTGGCCGACGCGGGAAGCTCTGCGTCGAGGGTCACTCAAGAGCCCAATCTGACGGAGGTGCCGCTGGACGTGCTGCTGTCGATACCGATGTTCCTGCGCCTCTACCTAATCGGGCGGGCCATGCTGCTGCACAGCCGCTTGTTCACGGACGCCGCGTCGCGCAGCATCGGCGCCTTGAATCGGATCAACTTCAACTCGCGCTTCGTTCTCAAGACCCTGATGACCCTCTGTCCGGGCACGGTGCTTCTCGTTTTCACCGTCTCCCTGCTGGTCGTCGCCAGCTGGATACTGCGCCTCTGCGAGAGATACGAGCCCGATGGAGGCGTCGCACCCGACGGACAGACACGACTGGCCAACAAACACAGGGTGAGTGTGATGAGGATGACAATGGCAATGAACATCTTCCGTCAGACTTTGTGTCTTCCTCTTTCATTACAGAACTATTTGAACTCTTTGTGGATGATCGCCATAACATTCCTCTCCATCGGCTATGGAGACATCGTTCCAAACACGCAATGTGGCCGGGCGGTTGCCGTCGTGACGGGAATTATGGTAAAGCTTTCGTTTGAGGATTTGCCAGATGAATGCTCTGAAACTGTTTCTTTCCAGGGAGCGGGTACTTCTTCACTCGTTGTAGCGGTCATTGCGCGAAAATTGGAGTTGACCCGCGCGGAAAAGCACGTGCACACTTTTATGATGGACACGCAGCTAACCAAGAGGGTAGGGTGTCCGGCCGAACCAAATGAGAAGTGACGTGAAGTGATGCGCGAGTATCTTCAATTTCAGCTGAAGCACGCAGCAGCCAATGTCCTGAGGGAGACGTGGCTAATCTACAAGCATCGCCGCCTGGCGATAAAAGTGGACGCGTCCAGAATTCGTCATCATCAACGCAAATTTTTAATAGCAATCTACGAGTGAGTATGTACGTATGTATATACATACGTGCAAAGCGATGTACCTACATATATGTACAGCCGTATAGATACATACACACAATGCGCCGCAGAGAAGCAAGATGAACTTTGCGCGACGAAGCACTGGTTCAGACTGCGCAAGGTGAAGCGCGACCAGCGCAAGTTGGCCGAGAACTCGGCGACCATCGGCGACGTGGCCAAGACGGGCAGCTGCACCTACGAGCTGCTGGCCGACATGCGTCTCTGGCAGGACGGCCTAGCGACGCGCCTCTGCGCCCTCGAGAGCCAGCTGACGGCCGTCCAGCAACAGCTTTGCCAACTGAGCGAGCTGCTCAGCCACCGAACCCGCGACGACTCCATATCCTCGCCCCTACCACAGGCCGCCAGCAGAGACGAAGAACCATCTCGCGATGACTGACACTGACATGTCGACCCGATCCGCAGGCACCGACTCACTGACAGACACATCGAATGGCATTTAGTCTGCTGAACGCTGTGATGAACCTGCCCTCTGTGTAACGGCGACAGTGTATGGTGCGGTGACTCTTTCCCGTGTTGGCGCTTGCGTGACAGTAATCGCCGAAGGTGACGTTTTGTTGAAGAACCGTTCCGATTTCGAGTTGCTCTGCTACCGTAGACAACCAATTCAGATCAGTAACCTTCGTTCGACCACGTAATCTCATAGTTCGGATACGCTTTCTTGAGAACCTCAACTGATTTTGCGTGATCCGCCCTTCCGTAGCCCTGGAACGGAATAAACGACGATGCAAATCTACCGTCATCCCCGTCGCTAACATGGTTTCCTCACCAGAGAGTAGCCGAAAACCTCAATCTTCTTCTGCTCGGCCTTGTGATTGATTCGGCCACCGCCCACACACTTCAGCTTGAAGTCTTTGGACCAGCGCTCTTCCACCCTGTCGAAAATGTCGGCTGCAAAGTATCGCTGTTGTTATAGTTCCGGGCAGAAATCCCTCCAATACGACAGCGACTACCGTGGAACTCGCAGTCGGCGAAGCCGCGCACAATCAGCCTCTTCTCACCAGACGCTCTGTCGACGGCTTGAATCAAAACGTACTTGAAGCGACCGCCATTCTCGATGTGGACGTCTGCTAGGTGCGCCATCCCCCAGGCAGTGAAGCAAGCCAACGATTTTGGCGGCGCAAAAGGATCCATAATATGACGCTACTGTATGTTTGGCTGCGCGGAGTAAGGTAGCGGTCATCGTAACCGAATACAGCGTGGTCTGGCTCACGTGAATCAAGTGGAGTCGCAAAGAAGACGCTTTTCCGAGTCAATCTTCTGCGGAACAAACAACAGAGATCGATTCATTAGTTCAAGCGAACACTCGAGCAACGTCTACACCATGGCAACGACAGTATCGTGTCAGCGCCGGTCACCGTCGCCGTAGCGCGACACGTTGGCGGCGCTGCCGGGCCGCTGGTGGCTGCTGCGACTGCCGGAGAAGTGGGCCTTCGACTGGCGCTGCTGCTGGTGGTGGAACTGTTTGCCGGCCATGGTCATGTCGAAGGGCCGCCGGCGACGTTTGCTCGGGTCCACAGGCACGACGTTGCTCCCACCTCCTGCCGTCGACATGCCGCCCCTTCGCCTGCCGCCGCGCCTGCGGATGGTGAAACGTGGAGAAGTCACTTCCGGACAGATCGTCATGCCAAGGCGCCACACACACTCACCACTTGTTCACGTCGCCGACGGCGTGGCGCAATGCCTGCTTCATGTGATGGTGGTGCTGTTGCTGGTGGTGGGGATTGCGCGGCCCTTGTTGGTGGAACTGCCGAGAGCCCACGTGAGCGCGCCCGGAATGGTGCTGCGATCCAGCTCCTCGCTGGTGGTGGCGCTCTCCAGACGACGGCAGACGGCCGGCGCTGGTACGTTCGTGTCTGGACGACGACGACGGACCGCCTTTGTGCTCCGCCTGAGCGAAGCGCTCTTTGGGCGCCGACGAGGGCGTGGCCGAATGCCGGCTTCCCAAACTGGAGCCCCTCTCCTCCTTGCGACGTTTCTGCATAAGAGCACGACAACTGATTGCCACTTACTTCTCTCTCCGTGGCCACTCCAATTCTCTATGCTTACGACGTCGACGCTTTCGTGACTAGGCCGTCGTGAGCGCTTCCTCGATCTGTCCGGTAGTGACGAATCCCTGGGACTGGCCGACGACTTGGCGCCGCCGCCGGTCGCTACCCCAGTGGTCGACGAAGATTGGGCACTGGACGGCTGGGCGCTTTGCTGCTGCTGTTTCTTGGCCTCTATCATGGCGGCAAGGAAGTCGTCCACGTGCAGACTGGGCGCTCGGCTTGTGTTGGGCGTCCGCTTGCGGAAGGGATCCAGCACCGTCTGCCGCGAACTGGGCGGCGCCACAAAACCCCGACCCCGGATGGGCGCCGCCGTGGCCGAGTCGCCCTCCTTGCCGCCTCGACTGGTGTTGATCATCGTCGCTCCAAGGGATCTCCTGTGAAGGCCAAGGGTCGCTACCCGAGAATCAAAGGGTCGATATGTCACGGGGAGAACCCGAGTTCAGGGAGAACCCGAGTACTCGGGTTCTCCCTGGTTATTTAGTGAGAACCCGAGTACTCGGGTTCTCACTGATGCAGCTAGTGAGAACCCGAGTAGAGTGGCGCTGGGCGGCGAGGCGCGCTTGGCCGAGGGCGCCCGTGCAGTACAATGAACCCTATCACGTTAGTGGATAACTAATCGGCGCTTTCAATTTGTTATAACAGCTTTTGTTTTGGAGA
This sequence comes from Linhomoeus sp. GSCO2_2, assembly GCA_030248115.1. Lineage (NCBI taxonomy): Eukaryota > Metazoa > Nematoda > Chromadorea > Monhysterida > Linhomoeidae > Linhomoeus > Linhomoeus sp. GSCO2_2. The sequence goes on from JASAMZ010002865.1 coordinate 60,262, forward strand.
ATGCACTTGTAACATTATTTCAGAAAGTCCGGTTGACATTAGGATTAATGCGTTAATTGACAGTCCAGTTGTCTTTGGCAGCTGTTTATTCCTTTGAATTCAGGCTATGCTTAGGCTCGCCCTGCGCCCACAGTGCACAAGAGTCAGTCGGCGTCGCAGTCTGGCGGGTCGAAGCTTAGGCTTAACGCGACCGGTGACCGACTTCAGGGCGCTGAAGTTGGTGGTCGCGCTAAGCCTCAGCTGAGACCCGCCAGGCGCGACGCCGACCGAGTTTTAGTGCAAACAGTGGGTGGGGTGAACACTCCTCAATCTGCTTCACCGCCTGCTCAGGCCGGCTGTGCCTCGCCGACCAGAGATTGCGCGGCTGGCCGGTCTGCGCCACTCTACTCGGGTTCTCACTAACTGCATCAGTGAGAACCCGAGTACTCGGGTTCTCACTTAACTCGTGTTGTCACTTTAACAGATACACTGAACTATGATTGTCTACTTTTTGTCCTTCTCCCCGGGCCGACTGCTTCTGTTGTGCCTCTTCAGAGTGACCCGTTTGAGCAGCTCCTCCTTTGGATTCAGCTGGGGCATGAAGTCGCTGCGAAGAGCCTCCAGATCGCAGGGCACCTACGGAGGATATTCAGATTGCGATAACAGAATACCAAAAGTACAGAACGTCCCAGTAAGTAACGCACCCGCTCCCCTTCGCTCTCGTCGGCGCCCCTCGTCCTGGTAGCAGTTGGGGAACCAGTGGCTGGCAGTCAACCTGAGCAGAGTCGTCCTCGTGGAAGTCGATCTGACGCCATATTCGGCGGTTCTCGAAGCAAAACTCCACGGGCAGGCAGTTCCCCCACTGCCGCATCGGTAAAGGACGCACATTCATACAAGCTAGGTCTCCGATGGAAATCCGATCAGATATGAGACGCTCGCCTTTGGAATCGACGTCGAACGAGCGTCGCCGGCGTCGCTCTCTTCCGTCCGTCGCTTCTCGGAGGAGGCGGTTGACAGTTTCTATTGAGTGCTGCACGGCGTC